>DWQT01001596.1:0-16251 GCA_018244895.1 Myscelus amystis hages
TTTAAATGTGTTATGTATGTGTGTGTTATTATTATAAATTATATACATATGTTCTATACATGTGTTATATAGATTTTTATGTATGTCATGTGGTGTAATAAAGTAAGTAAAGTGAATACATATTGCTTTCTGTTTATTCGTCTAGTTTCCTTATATACATATTGTTTTTCTGTCTAAATCGATTCCGTCCTTGTTACTCCTCTTACTACCTTTTTCCAAATTTGACAAGCGCATGGAAAAGTATCCGGTATTTCACTACAAAAAAGATTAAGGAAGATTAACGTTCCCCGACAAAGAAGCTTATCAACAAATTAAGTGGATTTTGTTCCACTTTGTTTCGTAACAGAATGAGAATTTCAATTTAAGGGTAGCTTAAATATAGAACATTAGAGAAAAGTACAAGGTTACTTTCGAACCGTTGGCCAAGGCTGTTTTCAAGCCATGGACTCAGCAATATAAACTATGTCAGGATTTATTTATAGGGCATAGGAAAATGGGCCTTTCAAAGTTCCCTTATAAAAGGCACCCCCGCGCATGCGCGGGAATCTGTGTCAGGGCCGCAGCGTGACATGACGACCAAGGTCATAACTGTTTAGCGTCGACTGTCATTCCTGCACCTTTCTTCGGGTGAAACAGTAAAATTAATCGAAAATCTTGTTGGTATGGATTTAGTGCCGCCTATAACCGCCGTACAGTGTGAGTTTGATTGTTTCTTTGATTCCTGCATTTCGTTATGTGACTTGCATTAAATAGGTTACTTGTTTTGTTACTCGATTCATTTTCTGAGGACGGTGCGTTTATTTGTTCATTTGGTGTGCTTCAGACGGTTCCTATGTCAATATGTTCACATGTACACCAACGTGATTACGGCGAAGCCTTCAAAATGTTTTTAATCTATTTAATTACATTGTGTAAACTTTTGGTGGTGATTCTACAAAATTCATTGGTCTATAGAGTGGCACTTCCAAAGATTGACTTATTTGTTATAATAACTAGTTGTAACAACATAAATATCTTGTCTATGAATTTTGCAAACAGAAGATTCTCCATTTTTAGATTTATCTTAATTATTTAATAGCTATATTAAGTATCTTTACCAATTATTTAAAAAAAAATGTCTATTAAGTAATAAATGAATACAGTTAAATATTAAATTCGTTGTTAACGCCAAAATTGGTGCAGTTATTTATTTAGCATACATTTAAACCTCTTCATTCTCTCTCATGTCTCAATCTTCTATTTCAGCATGCAGTGTTGTCCAGCCTTTAGAAGACTACGAAGCCCCCAGGGCGCCGCTGATCCGTCAAGTGTCGCTGGACGAGGAGCGCCGCGACGACTGCCAAGGACACTGGACTGGGCCCTTCCTCGAAGGTGAAGAGGAAGAGAAAGGAGTGAGACTCTTCCGGGCGCTTCTCCTGCATCATTTGAGGATCGAGGAACTGCGGCCGCCGTTGTGTATACTGGCGCCTGCTAACTCCGATCCGAGGTATTGATGTAATTGTGATTAGATGCAACCAATATGATAGCTTTATAGCAGGTAACTGTTAAGTAAGCTCTTAATTCGCGTAGAAGAATACTTACACGTACATAATGAGCCCAAAAAACTAAGTGCAAAACCCAAAGATACATTTTAAAAACTCCTCTTGTTGTAATGACCCTGACAGGTAAACTGGTGTCGTGAAGTTTGTTTCCCACTGAGGACAGAATATTTGTGTGATAACCACCTTTGTTTATTCAATGTCTGGGTGTCATACAAAATATCTGATACAGTGTTTATACATAATGTATATGTATGTATATCAATCAGTTTTCCAGTTTCAAGAATGCAAGCATTGAATTGTTTCATTTAGAATCAAGTAGCAGTTCCCGGAATTGTCCCTGTTATTACAAAATGAACCTTTCCAGAGGCTGGTGGATGTACTGGCGGGACTGGAGGGCGCTGGAGCGCGCTGCGAGGAAGTTCCGCGACACCAAGGCCCGCGCGCGGCTGGCCGCCCGAGCGGAGGGCATACCGCTCCTGTGTCTGGACGAGGTCGCCTTCGAAGACATCATGCAGGAGCTGTGTCAGGTACTTAATTACCGCGATCTAAGTGACACGAAGATTGGCTTCTGTCTACGGAAATTTGTTACAAGCCATAACAGAAGACCTGAACAAACGATATCGATAATTCATAAATGAAGTGCAAAAATTGTTGGTAAAAGAAAAAGCTGTTTAGGTATATCATAGTGTTTCCTTCGCTGACGCCGACTGCAAAGACAACAATATGTGTACCTACATATCGATGAGGAGAAAAGCAAGTTCATTATTAAGTTGTAGAAAAATAAGTAATTATTTTTTTACTTTTTGCGTGTACGTATAAATTTGGTCTGGATTAGTTTATTCTTTGAAGTCGGTTTCTTTTTTGTTAAAATGTTTGTTTTAATTCCAGGCGTGCAGTCACGTTGAGAATAGAGCGCTGCTTGTGCTAGCGTTTCTCTGCGAGGTGTGCGCCCGCGCAGTGAGGGTTGGCGGCTGGTGCAGGGCGGCGGACTGGGCGGCGCGCCACGTGGCCCAGTGCGCCACGCCCTGGGCGATCAGGCATGGCGGATGGGTGAGTGGGATGGTTTAGTATAAAACGTGGCGCCTTTGGTGAATCTCCTCACAAAACAATTGCAGATAGAATAAAAGTACCGAAATTGTCGAATAAAATAATAATTACAACAATGATAAAGAATTCTTTATTCAGAGCCAGGAATTTGACTATAAATATGTAGACATTATCTATAAGCCTGTAGAATATGGTTTGCATTCGCTAAACTTTATAAACCTAAAATAAAGTCAACTTTAATAATACTCAGTATTGAGATTTATTGTTTTTGTTAATTTAAATGTCTTTATAACTGTCACAGAGTGCAGTGGTAGAACGCGCTGGCGCGACGCGCAGAGACGAAACGACGCTACTGGCCGGCGCGGCGGTCGCGGCGCTACTGGCGTTCCTGCTGTTCTGCCGCAAGCGGCTGCGCCACGCCCTCCTCTAACTACCCGCGCCGGACCGCGAGCCGCGACGGCGGTTAGGTTTGAAATTTTCCAATGAAACCCCGAGATGGTATTCCAAGATTTCGTACGCGTAATGGTGATGTACGCTACTTTGTTGTACGAAGTGGATTGTCGATTTATTGAGATGATCTGTAACGTTGAAGGTTCTACGTGAGTTTCACAAACAGTATTATAGGTTAGGGATCCAGGAACGGATTGAATATCGCTAGCGTCGGATGTATTTTACTAAGGAATAAAATATTTCTAGAACCATCGCTTAAATTACTTTTTATCGAAATAATAAATAAAAAAGGACATTGAGTAATGAAAAATAAAAGTATTGATGGTGATTCTGTTGGTTGTTGCTCGACTTAACTTCCCATGTTTCAATATTCTTTCAACGTAGTCTTTGAAACGTGGGCGACCAGTTAAACAGATGGTTTGTTCCCAGTGTAGTATTGTATGCGATTCCGGCACTAAATTTGGCGGTGTTGAAGAGGGTTTTTGATGGACAATTTATCTTTCCTATATTCAATTAGAATTCTAGTGTCTTATACTTAACAATGTTACTATGTATTTGTCTACAGTATTTCAGTTAGAGTTTGTATTTTAATGTGTCCAGCTATTTGATGTTGCTATGTACTTACATGTATAATGTTAAATATATGAGTAGGTCAATTTATTTATTTGAATCTCAGTCTCCATGTTTTCTTAACCAATGTAATAATTACTGACTTATTTACTGAAATTATTAACTGACTTTCGTGGGCGTTTGTGAATGTCTATTACTGACGTTAAAGCTCTAGCGTAGTCGTTATTGGAAATAAAGAAAACAAGAAATACGTACTATTTACTACTACTACTACGAGGCGTACTAAACACGCCTGTTTTACAATTATTTATAATCTGTGCTAATCTATTTAATCTGTATTACAATAGATGTTTTAGTGTCGCTGTTCAGATGCAATTTGGAATCGAGTCTACGCTGCGGGAAGGATAAAAATCAATGAAAGCTATTGATATTTGAGACTTGTATATGAATATGTATGTGTATATATTAAAAGCATTCAATAATGAAGTAAAATGGAGATATATACAATTTTTGGTTTATACAGCAAAGAAACTTCAAATTCTGTAGTTGTAATGATTGAATGGACCAGGAATTTGAAAGCTCATTTTATTGAGAACAGATTGTTTATGACACGGTAAGAGGTAAAATATTTTGAAATAATAAATAAATGATATAGATTTTTAAACACAAAATATGTCTAATTTTATTAAAATTTAGATGAAATGAAATGTAAGAAATTATACCAAAATTATTAAGATTTAGGTTATTAATTGCTGTGTTATACTGATTAATATTATAATATTGACATAGATTGAGATTTACCTAATAAAGGAATCATATCCTGAGGTAAACAAACCATTCAATGATTTTCTAAAAATTTCCAGCCAATGTGGCAATAATTATTTATTGTTTATTTTACTAAATACAGTTAAATAAGTAAATAAGTGTCCAATGAATTAGTATTATATATATATGAATAACGTTAAAAATATTTGAGACTATCTATTCTATATCTGTATTATTAAATTTTCTAGCTACGGATATGTTATGAATATCATAATATTCTAATATCATAAAATAATGCCAAAAATTTCGGTGACTTCATCATATGTTAAACTATGAAAATATGTACTTACATAAAAGAAATCGACCCTTGCATTGATAAAAGGGTGTCTTAAACTGTGAAAGCCAAAAATCAAGCATAAGGTACTTTCCATAGGAGAAATAATGCGTTTGGATCCAATCAGGGTTACAGTTACAAAGGTATCAAGATTGATTCTACGGATAAGTTAAATAGGCAAGTTACTTCAAAAAGGCCTTATTTGAAAATAGGCGCAAGTTACTTTATAGAGGCCTTACTTGAAAGAGGCGAGTTACTTAGAAGCATTTTAATTATGAGAGTAAGTTCATAAAGAATCATATAAATATGCTATTTACGGTGTTATGAAAATTTACAGGTATTTCCTTCATGAGTGTCACCTAACAATAACGTATGGTCGTCGGTGTAATTTTTATATACACAAAATCTCACTATCACTATCCATTGTAATCGTTTCAAATTTGGCGAAATAAAAATTGTAAGTGTATCATTTCTTTCATTTCTAACCCTTACTGTTAGTGTTTGAAAAAGTGGGTTGATTCAAAATCTTTGGAGGCAGTCATTTACGTCTGAATAGTCAAAATGCACTAAATCGGACCAGCCATAGAATTTGAGGTAAAAAATAAGATTATTTCTAATATTACAATCACAATGTGTACTGTAAGTACTTTATCTATCGAATATCTAAACTTATGGTAAAAATAGCTGTGACAGTAAAGACGAAGGAGTAAGAAGTGAAGGGAGTTAGGGTATAAAGGAAATAACACATAAGGGCGGTTTCAGAGTAGCGTTTTTTACGCGCGTATAAGCTCGTCGCATGTAGGCATGTATAGGCGCAACTTTTGGCACACGCGCAACACACGCGAAGCGAACGCGCCGAAATATGCCAGGTTACGACTGAAACGACCGTATACGCGCAGAAAAATACGCTAGTCTGAAACCGCCCGAATAATCACACCGCGTAACTCACTATTTTATATTTTTTATTGTAATTTTTCTGACGCCGTCCGTCCTCGCTCGTACACGCAAAAATCATTTAACTATATAAAAAAGAAAACAAATGTATTACAAACACCTGCCAGTTACACGTTAAACCTATCACAATATTCAACAATCAATAAAACCTTTGATAAGAACAACATTGATAGATAGTACATAGAAACGCTGATGCACCACCAGAAGTACGATTTAAATACTATTGTACCTATTATACTCAAGTGTCATAACACGTTTATTAACGCTGACAAAATTTGCCAATGCCGTCCAAAATAATAGCATTTGTAGGCTAAATCGAATTCAGTTTCGATCAAGCAGTTTCAACAAATTAAAAAGTTAAAATTAATAAAAAAATTTGTATTGTTATAATAAAAATTAACCACAAAATTCAGCAAAAATTAATTTCGCATGATATTGTCATGTGTACATACATAAACCCTCAATTGTTTTCTGTACAATACAATTTAAATTGTACATACAACACATGTATTGAAGCTTTTAAAATACTCCGTTAGTAAGTATTCCCCTATCGTTACACTGAAACACAAGGCGTTCTAACTTAGTCAAGCATTGCATTTAACACAGCTTCTCACTTGTGTACTATAGAGAGGACGCAATTGTAAATTTCTAAAGGACGTACTTTTTACACTCCAATAACTCACCTCTTGGTATCTTTTATCTTTTACGTACTTCTGGCGTGGTACAACATAGATTATCGATGGAAGGTAAACTTATGTTCTAAACAGTTGCTATCCTACATTCGAATTATATGCTTATTTTATAAATTGAACTAGAAAGATAAGATACAGTTGAAGCCTCTAATAGATAGCACTAGTAGTACAATGTTCTCAGTATTAGGTTTTGTTTGCTATGAAGGTGACACAATTTGTAGATTATTGTTCCATTTAGAACACAGCATGAAATTATGGTTATAAAATCATTAAAACGCTGGCAGTATTTTCTAGAGTAATTGAAATGTCAACCACGCTTCGTGTGACCGTTTAATTATTATCGGAAATTGTTGTAACATAAATACCCTAAATTACGAACAGAGAACTAAATATCTATTATATCTCTCACCTTCATAACACAGATATTACAATAATTAATATTTAAAAAAAAAAAGACAAAACGAGAAAGAATTTAGTCATACACGAAAGTTCTATTTTAAATTCTAATTTTAAAATTGTACAACATTTCAGAGAAGAAAGATAAAATGTGATCGACAGAGATAATAGATATATAAAAGGAAACTATTCTATGTAACTATGTATATTTGTTATGTTAATATTAAATTTATTGTATTGAAACTATTGAAAACGCTTTACGTTTACAGAAAACAAAAAACATTATGCTCTATTACACAAACATCAATTACATACTCGTATTATTTAAGTACCATGAAATATAAAAAAATACATTTTACACTCTCAAAATATATAATAATTATTTATCTACCCGTGAAAATTTTGCATCTACCATTCCTGTTGTGTTCGTTGATATCGGTTATGACATTATTATTAATAAACGTGCAATAAATATTTATTATTATAATTGAACATATTTACCCTCCATCGCTACTGATTGTTCATGAAATCTGAAACGTTTATGAAACCCTGGAAATGATCACTATTCTAAAGTAAAAAAAAAATTAAGGTAAAAAAATAAACTAAAAAGAATTTTTTTTTTGGTTTCATCAAAACAAATATTACACTAAAAATCAATACAATTAATTCGAAACAGTACTTGCCACTCGAAAATACTAATTGAAAATTGTAAAGGCCAAAAAAAATTAAATTGACATCGGTTTATAAAGTTCCAGATTTCACAAACAAGAAAAATGTTGAAAACAATAACACACAATTCACTTAGAACTTATCGTAATACTGTTGGAATGATTCCAAATGACAACAATGTATGTATACCGTCACTAAAGCAAACTACCCGAGCCTCCCCTCCGTTATTGTTACATTTTGAAAATCCCTAAAACTTAGCTACATTAATAAAATTAATAACATTTTAATATTTTCACTTAATTAATAGTATCACTATTAACAATCTACGCTGGCATCTCGAGTTCGAGTTATGGTTACACTGTAAATAATATACATTTATATAAACCATCGGGATGAACATTAAATAATATTTAAATACGCACATAACTGTAATCCTTCCGCATCAATCCCTATACAAATATTGTCTGATGATCGCTCTTAGCAATAAATCCGCATATTTGAACTTTTTTTATACTGTATTCTATTTTGTCATCGTTATTCATACTAATATTACTTTTAAAAACGACACGTGCAATGTAATTTGGGAAAATTAAAAAAAAAGAAGAATTACGATGAGTTTGAATTAAGAAAAGCAGAGTGTTTATTAATGGTAATCAAACAGTATATGACAGTTAAAATGTAATAGAGAAATATAGGTTTGTAATCAAAAAGTAAAAAAAAATAAGATAAAATGAAAGAGATATGAAGCCAGCAGAAGAAGATAGCGTCTCGAAATCGAGATGTATCAGCTACAAAAGGTATTGATCACTAATTACGCTCCACTCTCTTCTCCACTGATTCTTTTAAGAATATAAGAGAAGAATACTCAAGTAGATCTTAACCAATACACGAAAATTACGCTATGGTGTTCGCAACAAGCGCCAGTGGCGAGGAAAGTGGCGCGTGATATCTTTTTTTATTTTCATTTATCGTTTTCTCATCTTTTTTTCTATAAAAACCATCACTCTAGTAACAACTCTACCGGGATATCATATTTCGATTTATGTTATTATGTAATTAACATTTTTAATTTTTTTTCACCATAGTATAAGCCTAATCTTAATCTACGAAGAAGTTATAAAGGTTATTTATGTGTTAAAAGATATCAAATTGCAGCGATACCATTATGTAATACCGTTTCAACTCTTACGTTTTCTATTAGTATTATTATTAATATATGAATTATAATGAGGTCTAAATCGGCTTGTGCTGTTTGGTACTGAACAAATGCATCTGTTGATGTGACTACGCATGAAATGATTGTTTCGGGTTTTCAATGCTGAACAAAACCCACAATACACCGTATTTCACGACAAATCCCTACCCTTTCGTGGAATAACTAGAAACAATGGAAGGATGATTAATATACAGACTCTACTTAGTAAATATTGAAGAGATAGATAGAAGACTAATGTGTAATTTATCAATATAGAATGTTAAATCGTGTAGCGTTTATTGTACGACAGTTCCACGTATGCCCTGCCCGGTAGCGCCGCGGGAAACGGCGCATACGCATCACAGACCCTCTACATCTCTCTAGATAATACCATATCACCGACCCTTAATGAAATTTTAATTGAGACAGAGAAAAATTCGTCGGAATCTTACATTAATTGTATAGACAGGCCACGTAGAGATCGTACAGTTTTCTTTTTAATCAGTAATAAAGAAGAACGAGAGGAAGAAGAAGATAAAAAGATAGAAAGTATAGAAGAATACGGAAACATGAGAGACAGGAGAATTGCGAAGATGAAACTGCTCGACCGGAAGTGGCGCTAAGCGACCTACAGAAGGCTATCGAATCCAACCTTAGATTATTATATACACGTAACTGCGATCGACCAGAGATGGCTTATTAACGTTATAAGAATACATCATAAGCATGCTCTTATCACAGTATATCTAATCGATTTCTCAGATACTATAGATATGTCACTTTTTGTCCCATCGCTGTTGTCCTCAGCCTTCGCAGCCCCGTCGGTATCGCACGAGATCCTCGTGACGTCACACACGGCTTCGACTAAAGCGAATTCTACATCATTGTGGGATACTTGTGCGCATTTAGACATAACGATAATGTTTACAAGATACACGTCCGATGACAAACATTGAATCGTTTGAGCGTCACAGTGGTCTGAGTTGAGAGTTAAAGCTTAACGATATAAATATTTAACTATCTATTCTAGTCTATTTATTGCTATGTCAAATAGGCGGGTTATCAATATAAAACTTCGTGGGATCTCAACAATTGTGTTTACAAAAACTTTTAAAAACATCTCTTTAAATGTCCCATGATAATCACGCGACTAAAGTTACACCGTAAGCGACTGGGGAACCCGACGTGGATCCTACGGACGGCTAGCGAGACGATCGTCAATTATCACTTAAACTAGTAAGTTCAGACGAAGTGCACAGCGCCACGATACGACGATACGGCGCTGTTGTTTCCCATAGAATTGACAATAAAGTACTCGAGAGCAACTGTAGGATTCGATGGTGCGGCAACCGGTGCTAATGCACACCAGCCAACGATTCAGGGACAGTGTAAATCTAAGTACAACATAAGGAAGAGCGGGACATATGCGCTCTGTTTTACTGTACAACATTTTTATGGATTTATACCATAAATCGTTGTACTATTAGTACGATTATAACGGTGTTTGAGCTCGTAATAACTCTTAGGCACATTAAATTTTATGAAAACAACATATTCTCTTAGGCCCATTTGTCCCGCTCCGGCGTCAACTCCACCCCCTGATTGTGTATTTACACAGTTTCATGTAGCTTTTTGTGCAGAGACAACAATTAATGCATCAATATTGTATTTCTTATCGGACCTCTCGTTAATTATTGTTCTTTACATTGAAACATTTCCTATACGCCGAGCGTTTCGGCAACAATTTCGTTAAATTCATCAGTCACGACTAAGGCATATGTGTTCGTAATTTAAACGACTACAACATCGTGTTTAAGAAATAAAATATTGACGCGACATCACTCATCATTTCACTATACAATCAAATCGAAATTATCATCACATGGACCGAGTCTGTAAGCGACTCTTGAAATAATAGGTACACGAATACGACAACAGCTAACATTTGTACGCGCTATACAAAAAAAAAAAACAATTATTTACAAAACAAAGTTCAAAACGAACTGATCGATACAACATCGATTACGACAGTACGACATCAAAACTAACGCTCAAAAATATCATAAGCGCCATCAAATATTACAGTATTACTAACATCAACGGCTACAGTCTCTATTGATGGCTACGTTACATCATTAATATTATCATCATCATTCTTACACAATAGTCTGTCATTGTCAAACATTTCTCTCGAAGTAAATCAGATTCCTTTCACAGGTTTTTATTGCATTCATGTATTTTATATTAGTTTTTTATTGAACATACTCGGGTCGGCAAACTAAAACACTTAAATCAAAATCCAAACTTTTCAGGAAACAAAACAACCTTCATAAAAATACTTTTAATTTGTTTATTTTCATTCATCAATGTTAATTAAACTGGATACAATCGGACTTGGCTTAAGTGGTTTTAGTCGGTCAGTGTATTGGGAAAAATTTTTTTTTTGGTACAGAAATAATGAAATTGGTTTTTTGACTTATGTGCTTTAGTCTGCCCGTCCTATTTATTGTTCCTCCTTAACTTCCCTTTCACATTTCGCGTCCATTGTCTGCTTGTTATCTAAAACTATAAGAACACACAACAAACAGAAAATCTACTAACAATAAATACATTTGTGTTTCATTGAGCAACATTATTGTTTTCATACATTTGTGCTTTGACGATTGCAACATTTTTAAAAAGGGAAACATTAAATATTTGAACTCCGTTGTTATTAATCGCTTTCTTGTCTCCTATATGGTTACGGATATTTTCATAAGTATTAAAGTGAACTGCTAACAATAAAATTTGCAAAACGACGGCAGCTAATATTATAATGAGATAGCAATGTCAAAGAATCAATGTATACTGTCGCTCGATTCTAGAGTTTCATAAAAATTTATCGTTCATTATAATTATGGAAATTTCTTATCGTTATAAAATCGTAGCTATCAATTAACGGCAATACGGTTATCGTTGCGAATTATTCTAACACTAAATTTAATATTCTAGCGTATTATCGCTTTTGGATATCAATATCACCTCGATCTGTCAACACGTCAGTCAGTCGACCAGTTCGTTTGATCGCCTTACCCTTTGACTTTGCTATCTCTACACTACTATTGCTGTATAGAATAAGGCTTATATTATTCTGTATTAATCATCTGATATTTATATTGCTTCGCTACTGTTCGAAATACGAGATTCATTTTATGAAACATTATCTACAATACTTACTATACGTTTGGTTATTGTATAATCATTTGTTACCTTAACTAGCGCGTTTAGTTCGTCTACATGATCATTAGTCCCGAATTCTCTTAATCGTACACTACATCGCTTGAAACATACGCTGTAGACGCTCGATCATCCGCTACGCTTTCATCGTCTAAAATCATTACAAACTCCATTGCAGTTTCTTCATCTGTGACACTTAAGTCTATATTGTTACCCGTATCATTGACATCATCGAAACCTTCGCGTTCGATAGCAATTGAAGGTCCTACTCGCTCGGACAGTGCAAGTAGCCGTATTCCAGGCCCAAGCTGACCGCGACGAATACGAAGTACAGAAGGAACATGGTGAAGCCGAGCCCCTTGTTCATCTTCCACCTGAAGCACGCGATGCTCAGGATGACGAAGATCAGCATCGCGAACAGCAGCACGATACTGCAGACCATGCCCTTCGAGTTCACTTGCACCGGCTCGCCGTTGATGAGCCCGTACAGAAGCCAGGGAAGTGGCAGGCTGGAATTTACAAAAAGGAAAATGGTAAAACATTAAAAAATACAATATTCCTTAACACTTTGCTGACCGGTGACGAGTTAACTCGTCTCTTTATGTCCAAACATCGTTGACCGGTGACGAGTGACATTATACCACCGAAACGGCAAAAGAGATATGTTATAGAATCAGACAGTGAAATTGAATTTCAAATTCAATTGGAATGAAAATAACTTTACACCTTCTTGACTTTACGGTGACATGACATAGTTTCTGTGTGAAATTGCCGGTCACCAAAGTATTAACACAAACGTGTTTGATAACTGAAACAAACGTATAAGACACCAATGATTTTTCCATGATTTTGAACCGTGGAAATCTTTAGTATCTACCTACCCCTGTGGGAAATACGCGTGATGGTATGTTTAACCTCAATTTTACACCTTAACAAACCTATGTAGGCGTTTGTATACAAACATTATACCAGCGGGACGGCCGTGTAAAGCTGACAGATCGACCTTTGCTTGCGAATTGACCTACTTCCCAAGCTTTCTTCATATTTTTAGATACACCTTCGCATTGTGTTTCCATTTATTATTTTTTCTTTACATAGCCGCTACGATTGTTGTGTTCAAGACTGATTTATTACAACGTATTCGCTCAGTGATCGAAATACAGTTGTAAATACTTAATTACATTTTTAAGTTTGTACAATTGATATTGCAGATTTTTTTTGTTAAATGTATTCGCAATTTAATGTGTTTGTACCAAATATTACATAAATATTTTTGCTTTCTGCACTCCGTCATACAAGCAGTAACTTTGACACATTTCACACTAGCCGTGGTATATGGCGTTAAAATTAAAACGTAAAGTCCATGTACGTATATATTGCATTAGAAGCTACAGGAATAAAATTGCAATGCGAACTTAACCGTCAGCGGATAGTTAATAAAACATATTTATATGAAATTTTTACTAATTCTCACCTAAAATCTTTCCAGATCCAACGAAGAGAATCGTAGCGGAATAAACCATTTAGCTCGGATAAGAAGGGATTATATAATGCGAGTTATGCATGAGGCTCCACTCAATCCAGGCCGTGCTAATGCATATGCAATGTTGCTATTTCTGACAACGGTCGTTTGTAATCGGTTGGGTGTTAGGCCCCATCTCCGTGAATTCGAAGTGTAGAGCTTTTTAAAGTTGACCTTGAACCAATTTGAAGGGTAAGTTTTGAGGCGATTTTTCGTTAAGTACAATCTCTGTTTCCATTTTGGATACTTAAATCTTTTGTCCCTTTTAGTCATTATAAAACTGACCTATTCCTTTTATTTTTATTTATTTAATCTTTATTTAGGATTACCATTTTTGCTTTAACCCATAAATGCATATGTTATTCTAATTAATCTTTTTACCCTTAATTCATTGCTTGTAGCAATTCCAAAAACACTTCCTTAAGTGCCTAATTATGCTAGTCGTATATAAAGAATCTAATTACAACGAATCAAGATTCTAAGTTCTGCGGTTTCAGTCAGTCAGTCATTACTCTTTTATATATACACAGATAATAACGTTTCCTTGAAGAGCGCCGCAAAGTTTTCCCTTCGCGTATTAATGCTCAGATCAATACAAAATACAATAACGAGTCAGGCCCGCCATCGTTGGCCGGATTATTTGTCAATAGCTTTTGCCCGCGGCTTCGCGCGCGTTTAATTCGGAGTAAAACAATTCCCCTTTCCCTACACCGTGAAATTTCCTGCTATCCTTGGAATATCTAAATTCATATACTACATTTTTACTTATTGCCATTATGAAATTCTGAATAGCAACGCATGCGAAACCGCGCGAAAAAGCTAGTCTCATATAAAGACAAAGAATAAATTCATAAGTCCTGAAGTCATAAATTAACAACTCGTACTCTGACAAATTCTCTTAAAAAACCAGACATAAATTTGCTAAGAGATTGTGTTGATTTTCACGCTACGTACCTAAACTCTCATTGTGTCATTGAGCCCGTTAATCTTTGTTGCTTTTCAGTTTTAAAACATAGCGGTAATTTAATTTTAAATGTTGTTGAGAACGTTTCTTTAAGCCGAAGAGTGTCCTACCGTAAGTCTTGAATGGAGACATCTAGACAATTTTTACTGTCAGTTATTCCGTGCATAACAATATTCTATTATAACTACATTTGATTAAAATGTGAAATCCTTATAACCATAATCCATATTACATGTAGTCATAGATATCTATGTATGTAAAATATATGTGAAGCTCAAAGCAACTTAAGCAGAAAATGGAGGCAAGTGGCAAATATCTCTATAAGTTGCACGAGGATATAAATCATCCGTGGATTGGTCGCCGTCGTAGCAGGAGTCGCCGTCGCTGACATGTCATACCCTCTAACAGTACTCAATGAGAACACACTGACATCATTGTATTTAAGATTCTGAAGGCCGAGATAATAGAATGCAGGTATAAGTCGTGAATAAGACCTCTTCATAGAGCGGACAGCGGCGCGGCTGTGCGGCCCACTGCCATGACCCACATTGACGATCATTGTATGTGCATTTTGCAAGACATAACTCAAGCGCGCCGCCAGTGTGATGACAGATACCATCCGTTTTCTCCGCCCATTACAGCAGTACTGTCTCCGCCGCGCGGGCTTGTCGCGGGCGCCGCACCCGTGCCACGTCACAGAGAAATTGAGGTGATATCGCTTATAATACGACCACACGTGCTTTCTGCCCTAGTGGCCAACAAAGATGATATCAACTTGTTCATTGCATTGCGCGAACTGTTTTTACTGCATTGCTTTTGAATTGATTAAAAATACAACAAAATATATACACACATTAAAGTAGAGAATTGAGTGTCTTATTGTATTTTTGAAACTATGACAGACTGGTTGATTACTTTCTATTTACATGTTTTAAAATTTAAATGGTCATATGTTTCCTACCTATAATTACTTATATGAATATTAAAATGATTTTTTTTCCCAAGTAAAGACATTTTTTTAATATCATTTGCGAAATACATGTAAATGTTGAAAATCAACAACCCAATGAATATTTTGAAACTAGGCAGTTGAGCAATATTTGTTTGCCTTCAAGGACCTAAACGGGGCCAGTACCCTCGATACGGCTTACGCTATATGTTCGTATATTTGCTCCGGTTTGGTTTTAATGTAAAAGTGTTAACCAAGTAGGAAAGTGGGCTACGAGCTACAACCGAGCGATAACAACGAAAGTGTCGACAGACGCTGTGACTCAAACAGATGAGAAAGTGACAGTGTGACGTTCCCCAGCTTACAGGTAATAATGAATTATAATTTTGTGTTGGTACATTACACTTATTGCTTCTTTGTGCGTAACAGAGTGTGCGAATTGGGAGATTACATTAAATTGTCGAATCGTATTATCCAATAAAAATCATTACCTTTCCCTGGTGGACAATATTTTAAGTATATTGTAAAATATGCAAGTAATTTTTTGTTCCAAATAATGGATTTGAAGTTAACTGTGTCCGTCAATACCACTTTTTCATGACGTGGTTTAAATTACATGGATCTACTACAAATTCGTTTTCTTAAACAGTAAAGATAAAAGTTTACTAGTATCATTAAGTGAAAGAAGAAATATCTCTGGCCCCCAGGTGCTATAAGCTGGTGCCGGATTGGCAGCGCCCGCGGCGTCGCCTAAGATTTCTCTCGCGTCCGTATTGGGATTCAGGTCGTGCCGTCCTCGCCCAAACATACTCTGGTTTACTTCTAGTACAATTACTCACTGATATGCACGTCAAATTCATTCAATTCGTCTCTCACCTCACTTATGTATATACCTGTAAGACGTCGCTTCTGTTATTAATAACCGGTCATGACTTGCCAATGCTATTTTTAATTTTTTTTTAGTGATACAAACTACTTAAATTTAAT
>DWQT01001597.1:0-16251 GCA_018244895.1 Myscelus amystis hages
ACCTATGAATCCCGATCAGGAGCTTGTCAGGAGTTACATAATCTAAAAAAAAAACATTCAGTATATACTCGTACTATTTTTGACATAATACCGCACACCTCCACGGGTTACCGTAATGAAGCTTACTCACTACGCTTTGAAAGTTTTAACTAAAATATTCAAGCCCTTAACTAACAAAATTTACACATGAGAGAAACTTGGAAACTGGATCCTAATGAACTTGCATATGAATTGTGTGGTCGTTCATATTATGAAAACTATTAGGGTAAGGCTGACGCAGATCGCGTTGTATACTCGCCCCGTTATCTTTACTGATGTTACAGGCTTTGCAACAGCGCTTTCAATGTAATAAGGTTCGGACATCAGTTTCATTTGGTTTTATTACTATTATAATTTATATTTCTAAGACGAAACTACGAAATTGCTTATTTGTTACAACACGATAAAAAGTATCCCATCGTAACATACCGTGGTAGGTTAAGTAGATACTCATCTTATTTACTACTGCAAATTATTATTTGATATTTAACTATGAAATGACTCAGTGCACATTAGAATTTCATGTACTTAATAATTCGCATTCTATAACTCTTAAGTTTTTATTACATTATTAGATATAAGATAGCATTGTGATACCTGAAGCTAGTCGCCATACGTGGCTTTTCGTTACAACTTAGATAATGCGGGAACATCTCTTATCTTGGTGTGTCCGTAACCTTCAAAGTCGATTAAAGGTCACGAGCATAAACAACAGTGTTTAACGAGATTTATATCATGTGCAGTGATGGTATCTGCGGCTCGAACATTTTATTTGGTGAGAACCGATAATATTATAGTAGATACATGTTAAATATTGAGGATGCAGAGCGACAAAAAATTCAAAAAGAAAGGAGTTTCGACCAAAGTGAGAGCATTTATTTAGATAAAAAATCCTAAAATAAACTACTTATAGAAACCATTATCCTTAAATCACAGTATAGATATTTCAAATAGCATCGCATTTTCACCCTTTGCTTTCAGCGGAATTCTTATTATGAACTTTTTTAATCGTCCTTTGTCCGAGTAAAAAAAAAATCCGTTGTGATGCCGGTGGAGACGGCGCGGCGTGTCCCGTGCTCGTAATTAAACTGACACCGTCCCGAGGGACGAGTTTTGAATGTTATTAGAATCTCTTTCGCGCCGTCGCCTCTGATTGGAAATCCTTTATTATACAAGTTGGTTTATATTTGAGTGACAAAAACAAATTTAAATCCACTATGAAACGTGTGAGAGAAGAATACGGATGTCTGTTTGGTTTGTAATCATTTTCTTTACATTACTGCATGCATTGTTCTGCAGTTTTTGTATGTACCTACGTAAAAGGAATATGCATTATCATATGAGATACGTCATAATGGAAAGCATAATCTCGGAGTGTTAGTGTACACAGTTGAGCAAGCGTGTCTACCCTGTCGACGTTCCAATAACAACAGGCGCCTGATGGAACTGGAATTCTCAACAAACAAACCCATGTCGTTTTAACAACGACACACCGATGTGTCCTTTGAATTCAAATCAGGGCAATAATGAAAATCGAAATCGGCGTTCACGCTCGTGGCCGTCTATTTGTAGTTTTTTAGTAGTTCATTGCATTTGTAATTTGCTGTCACTTCTCAATTCACTAGCCTTCCCTTTGTTTCCCACTTTAGACTGCAACGAACAATCATTTGGCTCGCACGCAATCTAAACTGCATATTTGTGGTTAACGTCGATGTTCTTTTTCATGAGTGATTTTCAACATCATAATTCATTTATCAAATTTATCAGTTGGTCACAACTTAATTCTACTTCAGGCTATATACCTTTCTTGGCGAGAGGTGTATAGCGCATAAAATTAATTGGTCGAGCTCTAATTCTTTCGATGACGAAAATGTTAATTATCACTAAATTTCCTTTCACAAATTAGGAGGAATTAATAAATTTAGAATCGTTTTGACGGTCGGAACGCGCTTTGGCCCTCGGCCAACTCGCCAAACACTTTCTCTTGGGTTCGAAGCTCTCTTTCACTCTTATCCTGTGTTGTGGGAACACATTGCCTCGGTTTCCGAGAAATAGTCGATTTCCAGCTACGTATACAAAATGAGCATCGGAAATACTTTATGAGTGATAAATCGCTATACAATTGTTAGTTCAGGGAAAATTCCAATCAACATAATAAAACTTACATATTTTGTACGCACGGATCATTGTGAGATAGCATTGAAACGGTCTCCTATAAAATATTAATGACATTGAAGGTGACCAATTCGTTGTTATTCTCAACACGTACATACAGAATTTCCAAAAATGCTTTTTTTACTATTCGCTTTGCTTTGACTTTACTTACTAAAATACACTTTTCATATACATATAATAGTGGGTAACTTTCCAGACAGCAGCTCGTTCAATAGCTATTATTACAATCTATTTTCACTACAAAAATAAAATACAAACATGTATTAGCGTGCTGGGATACTTCTGAATGATGAACACTGAACAGAATTCCTATTATTTATGCTTGAGAGACATAATCCGCGACACCTTAATGTAATAAATAAATAAAACTTGGTTTCTTACCTATTTCTGCTCTGTTTGAATTGCTTTACTAAATGTATACTATGGAAAATTCGAAGTTGTATGAGAATTAATGTGATCATTATCGAATGTCCAATAACTACAGCATGCTAAAATTATTGTAGGTACAAGTAATTGAATTAAACGTATGTTGAATGATGTATGACCTCAATTTGTGAAATGGCGTACATTTACACGATCGTTTTGGCTCGCCAGCTGCCATTATGTATGGAACAATATTGGCCGCGCGTCTGCTCCTATTTAAATGGCATATTATAGTAAATATTTCTTTCAATGAAAGCCATAGAGGTCAAAATCGTCGCTTAGCACATGAATCTAGTTATATACATTTATGTATGAACTTTACTTCGAGTCAAAAGAAAACAGCACATTGCACAGCACTGTTTAGTTCTAAATTAAAGTCCCACAACCCACTTTATATATCTTTCGATCACACTATATTTATGAATTTTGAAACTAAAGATAAGGATGTATTAAAATACACGTTATAAACTTGTAATCAAATTAAGGATACTATGTACCTATCAAAAATTATAAATTCGATGTTTAAATGAACTTCTCCAAACCAAGATAATAATAATATTTTAATATTTAAAGCTACATCTTGTCGCTCAAATCAAAAGTCATGAAGACGATAAGCTTATCCTCACAAAGCAGTAGAATAATTATTTCTCAAGGGTAATTAACGGTATTTTGTCAATAATCACGCAACAATGATAATATGTAGATTGGATACCTACAACGATGCCTTAATTCCATACGTCACTGACGCAACGAAGGAATTATTTAAAAATGGTATGTCCATTTTCATTAAAGATACATATACATATTCTTATTAAGTATGCCCATGTAATAAGGAATCATAACCTGCCTTTGACTGTCCATTATGGCTACAACGCTAAATGCATTCAACCACCTATCAAAAAATAATTGAAACACCTACTTATTTGAATTTTTGTTGCCATAACAAGAACATAATTTTAATACCGTAAAAATTAAATCAACGCTGCTTAGAAGAACCCGAAAGTATTATAATATAAAAAGCTACGAAAAAGCACCTCATTGTTCGGCGCTGAGAAATTAATTACAAGTTTGGCGCTAGTTATTATTACATTATTATGAGGGAGGGCGGTCTCGGAACTCGCAGCTCGCGGCCAGAGCACAAAAGGAATATCACGTGCAAGTATCCAACAAAGCGCCCAGTTCGCTGTGAAATTCGATATTCTCGGGTTGAATGATCCCATATCAACGCCGAGAGCCTTAATTCAGCTCTCGTCGCGACAGAGCCGGAGTGCACTTGGGCGTAAATAAAAAGTTGAACGTCGCTGTAACAAGAGCGCACAGACAATGACGCTAGACAATGTGTTAGCGGTATGACACTCAGCCTCAGGAGCGCGCCCTCGCAACCTTGCTCTGCCGCTCGCACTCTTCAAAACCCTTCATAGCGGGAGGAATGTGTGAGAAAGCAATGTTGGTAAACTGAAACGTTTATTCCTTTTGCGATTAATGTGGACAAATTTTTTTGAAGTCGTATTGATCTTGATATGATTTACATGTAGAAATAAGTCTCACGTTCACATACACTTACGAGATAGACATTAAGCGTAGGTATTATAAACGAGCAACAAAAGAATTTACATTAACTTTCAATGTTGCAAGTGAAGTTCATTATCGTTATCATTCATCATCATCATAAGTATCATTATTTTCAAACAATTTTTTACACCTATTGTTATTTAATTTTCTGATTTATTTTCATATTTTTCACATTCCGGTTTAAATTTCAGCTTCATTAAAATAGGCACTTGGATGCGGAGGATCACCACAAATGTAAGGCAACAACGCCCCGTAACCGATTACGTCTATACAAACGCCTGCAGTTTTTTCATGTCGAACAAAATTTCAACCTTAAGAAATAAGTTATAAAATTTATTTTTCTATTTCACAAATGGTGGTATAATCATTTATACTCACAAGAGTTGGTTATTTTTTAAGTGGTCTTCCAATGTCTAAAAGCTATTCCAATTACAATACTAGGATGTAAAAATAGCAGTATGAACTGATTATGCATAAATTTAGCATTTCTCATTTGAATAGAAAGCAGTCAGTTGTTATTTTACGTACCCGACATTTAATTATACCATTTCGTCTATTCCAATTATCACAAGGAAATTTAATCTGAACTTTAGTATGAAATTGGTATCCGAATGTTTTTCTGGACCTTTAGAACGTTATCTGTTTAAACAATAGAGTCTTTAAAATATTTTTAAAAACGTAAATTGGTATTAAGTAGAAGTATTAAAATAAAAGAAGTATTTAAATAAAAGTAAATTGGTATTAAGTAGAAGTATTAAATTAAAATAAAAGTAGAAGTATTAAATTAAAATAAATGTAGAAGTATTAAAATAAATTACTCGGAAATAATGTTGTGAATAATGAATGGTTCCATTGCACATGTACCGATACTAAAGTGTGTTCGCCCGCAACAGCTATACGAGTACATACGTATACACAGTGCGTGAAGCAGCCGTACACTTCGCGTTGCGTTCTACCGCTAAAATGACAGTCATACACTCAGCTTCCTACGCTAGGACCTTTGTGTTGCTCTAAAAGCTCAGGAGGATAATATTCTTTCATTTTCAAAAACAAGGAAACAAAACTGCTGCTTCAACGAACTCCAGTAATAACGCAAATTTTCAAACTCTCAATTCTATATGCAGAGCCACGTTCCTTAATCTTAATTAATTTTAAGAAAAACATACATATATTGTGGTAAGACTTTAAAATTATAAAATTTATATTTTAATAATTGGGACGAATCCACTCACAAAACGAAAAATGCTTATCACACAAATATTTGTGTTATAAAAATATGAGTGTTTAATATTCAAGCTATCGTGATTGGGTAATCTTATTGGAGGTGCATTTATTACGAGACATATCCATAAGGAGGTAAAAAGATTATAAATGATCTTCCATAAATTACACTACAATATTTGGTAATTTGGTGTTGATGGGTCACAAATTATGATTTAACGGGTCTCATCCATTTGCATTTTCAGTATAAGTATTAAATTTAATGAAAGGCATCGACTGCGGCCGTTGTTATAAACAGTGCGCTGTTATAATTTACACGCGCCTGGCTATCGCATTAACGATGACTGAGCAGATTCTCCTAATTATCAATTTGCACGGTCCGTCAGGCATACGCTCATACTATTCAATACATTCGATAGACATTATAATTCATTTTGTAATAAAGCAATCGAAACGACCTTTGTCTTTTATAAAGAAAGAATATAAAGAAAGCTTTAACATGATACTCTTGACATACTACATACACAACACTTAATACATGTTTATACAATGACAGTACGTTACAAGGACATAGACATACACATGCTTGCTTTTACTTTTTTATTCAATGACATTTTATAATAGCCAGTGATATCCTAGTGGTTTAGTTTTCTGCCTTCTATTCTGGGGATCTGCAGTCATATCCTAAATTTAAGTTTACAAAATTACGTAAGTTCATAAACAATGTCGGTAAATAAGAATACTGTCAGTGGTTCAAAAAAAGAATTAATGATGATGATGTTATTTAGAGCAAAGCTAGAAAAAAAAAATTGGTTCGCGAAATAAATGCTGACAATATTAGACTTACCGTACTGCCAGACCATCGCTTGTATTTTGTAACAGTATTGGAGAAGTCTAACCGCTCGCGTCTAGTAGTCGTAGTCTAACTTGCGGCGCGGCAAAATAAAAACAAATGTAAGACAACTTATGAAGCATGTCACGGCTACCGGCTGTGGTAGCCAAGCGGTAATGCGTGTGGGTTTCATTACTATGTTATCTGCACAGTAACAGTAAATGAACTAACGTTGAAATAATTTCTAAATATAAGATACTCGTATCTTAACCGTCCCTCGGAGTGAGGAATGGAGTACGAAAACCGGGGTCTAGTTTATGAATGCCATTCTGTGTGTTTCATATGTAAGTATAATATATTTTCTCCGACCTTAAACTTGGGGCAAACAGAACATTGTTTGGTCTGATTTCAATCATTTATGAAGTGGGTAGCCGGGCAACAATTGCCTTCCAGGCCAGTCCGCGCTGAAGCGGGACACTTTAGTTTAATTGTTTATTCAAATACGGGAAACTTCCCGAATTAGGTGAGCCGGACTAGTTGAATTAATTTATATTTGCGTTTGGACTGGATCCATGCCCTCCCGTGATTAACTACACTGATAAAATAAACGAATCAACAGCCGGTAAGCAAAATAATCATTCTTCTGAAGCAATGCGTACAAATGGTATAAGGTAACAATATTCCTGTTATAAAATAAATAGCTTTAAACATGCCAGCATGTTAAGCATCCGAACATGTTAAAAATTTAGTAACAACCCGAATATATCGAGTATGTACATACATAAATGTATATATATATATGTACAGTGTATAGTTATGTGAGACTCTTGCATCATTTTTAAGAACTGTTAGCAAGCTGTTAGCAAATAGAATAAGGTGACGCGAGTAACGCAGGTCAAAACGATGTCAGACCGCAGCACACAATTGCAAATGTAATATCGTATACAAAAGGCGCGGCGGCAGCCCTTGGAGCAATTTCGGAATTATTCTCCCAACAATAGTAGGTAACACGAGACAATATTGGATATCGTCATCCGATCTTATCTTCTCCCGCTAAAGAGGCGAAACGAATCGTAAATAATACACGTGAATTAACGAGATGTGTTCTATAGATAAAGCTAATACCTACACCGATCGATGTTCAAGAATCTATACAATAGTTCTATCCTGTAGGTTAAATATAAAAAACGAATAAGCAGCTTATATTTATTTGACTAAATATGCGCTGTAACAATATAATAAAAATAAAATTACAAACAGTGAACACATTATATTTATCACTGTATGTTTTTTTTAAATAATTTTGGTATCGATTCTACAAAATTTGTGCATAACATGAAAAACAGTACTAGTTAATTAGCGAAATTTCACCATGAATTAAATATAACATTATATTTATTTATACTAGAAAGGATTTGAATTATGTATACGTTACCGATAAAAAATAATAAAGAACCCAAAATAGGACTAACAGACATCCGATCAAAAGAAAAAAAGAGCTTCCATCTATATAAGGAAAAGCTTTTATCGGAGATTCGGGAGCCCTTAAGAGGAGGCAGAAATACCAAATGCATTTGTTATGTATCGTGCACAAGAAACAGTATACAAGTCCTCTAAGGAATAAGGATGTCTAAAGGACATTCCTAATCTGCTTTCCTATGCTATGGTAACCTGTTTATAATAAAATTATACAAAAACATCAGAAAACAATCTTTAAGGTGTTACGAGTACAATGATAAGTGAGAGTAAGTGACGTGCAATATACAATATTATGGTTTCTTAAAAGCTTTCGATATATAAACCGTTGCCTTATAAACTGGTAAAAATTACTTATGACAGACAGCACACAATATGCAAAAAGTTTACTTAATATGAAGTCCTGTTTTAGAATAAATTAATGACCAACCGAAAATTTCTTACGTACCGACTACAATTCGATATACTAGAAATGTTATGTTTGAAATAAAAAATATTGTCTCAAATTTAAGGGACGACTTTTTTGATAAGTTGAATGGGTCCTCTAAAAATACAAACAGCACATTGTAAAGTTTCGTCTGGGATATGGCGTGCTTCTCAAATTCTTTGCACAATACGTCATTGTTGTCAGACATAATACGCCGCATTAACATTCTATACTGCGATTCACGTCATTGATGACGATTTATTGTTACACAGCTTCACCGCCGATGTATGCGTTGTAATTAATTCAACATTTTTTTATTCCCCGCCACGGTTTAGGTGGTAAAGGTTGTTTAGCCGGGACATCTGCCAGTGCAGCCATTGTCACTCAATTCGAATATCTGGTGAAGTAAATAATAGGATTTATCTTTAAAAGAGTTGACATTTCTTTTTGATTTGTTTATGAATTCGAGTGTTCTGATAATTTTCATTTGTTCATGATATTTCTTAGGCTGTCTTAGGTGAAGAATATCTTAAAGCGGTATATGTATATTCATAGTCCGTTTGTTCATTTGTAAAGATGATGTACCGTAGGATTGTTTGTCTTAAATAATTTTAAATAAAAGTAAGCGACAACATAATATACTCACCGTTTATGTGGAAGCCACTATGACCAAAATTGTGAACCATAAATTTAATTAAATTGGATACTATTGCTGAAATTAAAAAATAAGTAATAATATTGTTTTATAAATATTAATAAATGTAATCATTACATGAACTTTTCTCTTCTCATTTTGAAGTTTAGTGTGTAAATGATACGGATCTCCTAATTTATAATACGTTATCGCTTCATAAAGTATCGTATCACAGATCCTTAACAATCACATGTACTGTATTCGTCGAGGAACACATGTTCTCTTACTGTTTTATATAAGTACATGCATAGTTTACGCCGTAAACACAGCTGTTACCGTGAGATGTAAATATTTATTTAAAACGTAACATTTTTTTACAAATGTTTTGTACACGTACACATCAGATCGAATAATATTCAAAAACATGTCTATCGAGAGTATTCTATTTATTGCTATGACTTACAAATAACGAAGTTTTACCTGCGATTACAATTATTTGCATAAATATATAAAGAATATAGTTAATTTTAAAAGTGAATGTCAGTCACCGGTATTTCACAGTAGTAACATCATCATAATATATCTAATTATCGTTGTTAAACCTAAGCAAGCCAATTCGCTCGAAGGATAGACGCGCTTATTTGCCGAGTAAACAAAGGATTTATTGGCGTCATATAATTTTATGTCCTAAACAAAGGCCCTTCAACTGTGCGTGTCCGCTCCACACGCCGCGATGCGCTCGCTCACCAGCATATGTGTGCACGTGGGTTTGTTTAGATTCCCACTATTTAAAGTAAACATTCCACCGATAAATCTGTAACTGAAAGATTTTTTAACTTCCAATGTTCCTATAAAATTATACCAACGAATTTAAAAAGCATAAGCAAAACTACCTACGATGTGTAATGTACACATCTATAACATTACCTATATGTGTAAACTACGAAAACAAAGTTTGTGCTAAATGCCTGTCGGCGTTTATTCAATAAGTTTAAAACGAAACAACAAACGACATGAGACGTTTCTTTTTGAACACAAAGCGGCGTTACAATCGATTGGTCAAAGTCGTTTCAAGTATTCACAGGTTGGCCCGGGTACAAAATAATCTTTGTATCCTATTGTCATGTCGGATTCCCACTGCGCAGTCACCGACAACGCTCCGCCTGCCAATCTCGCCGATCTATTACTTCCCTGAAATAAATTATCTTCCATCAAGCGATTACATAAACATGACGGATTTCGTGACAATGTACTAACTTGAGAGTTTTAAATCGTGACTGCTCAGTGATGTCATAAGCAGCGCTTAGGTCAGCGGTGACAACATTTTAAAGTCATAAAACTAAATTACGAACGTCCTGAGGAAAGTAGAACGCGAGATCCAATCCGAGTTTGCAAACAAGAGAAGTTACGGCGCGGTGCGGGCGCCGGCTGCGGCTCGGCAAATAGGTACGGGCCGCGCCGATAAGACGCCGTCTCCTGTGACTTCTATTTAAACAGACAAGGAAACGCTCACAGATTAAATCTTTCGCCTGTTTATTTTTCTTCCCAATGGATTTTCAGGGACTGAATTACGTATAAGACTAAGATGACAACTAGGCAAGTCTACTTACTGTATTGGCGCTAATATAAATGGAGAACAAATTTTTAAAAGCTCCAGTTCGTTTGCTTTGTCAGTGCAAAGTGCGCGCGTTGGATTATAGAGCTTTCAACTTCAACTTCGCGTACTGTTACGGCGTATCCCACGTCGTGGTTATTAAGGTGCTTGCTTTGTTTGCGTATTCGACGATTCAGCGCGAGCTTTTGGTAAAATATTAAAAACATGATCGTCCCGGTGCACGAAAGTAGTTGGTCGTTGATGAACGCAACTCTATATACTGTTAATCCTACGAGCTTAATACTGTCACGAGCCATATCAAAGCGGCTAATATTACGGGGTTGTCATGTAAAATTTAATATTAGCATCATTATAGAAAATATACATTTTTAATATGACAGATTTTTGTATTATGAGGAACATCTTGTTCAACAAAAAGTACTGTTATTTCCTTGTCGAGATATTTTCATAGGTATGCAAAAGTATTATTTCATAATGTAATCAGTAATTGCTTTAACGAGTCCGCCTTTAATTTGTTAGGCGTTTTAAACGGCTTTGCGCATTTGAATCGCAAATTTCTTAGAATATTTCAAGAGGGTCGCTGGCGTTTCGAGGACATTATCTCTTCATAAAATTCAAGATCCCAGTAATAATATAGCGTTGTATTTTCAAATTAAACCTTAATACAGCTTAATTAAACTATGTTAGATTAATTTCTATGCACTTACTTTATAATTCAGCGAAAGCTAGCGGCTGAAGAAAATGTGTAAATAACTAAATATTTTATATTTCTGCAATTAGAATATGTAAATATTAAGATTTGATGGCAGAGCACTTATTTGTTTGAAAAGAGAGAATATTCGTTTTCACAAAATGCGTTAATGATTTATTGTTTTACAGTAACAATGCATCAAAGAGTCTTTTATTATAACCATTTCAATTTTTGTGTGGCGCTTATGTATATACATATGTAGACTCTAAATAAACAACCAGCAACAGTATTCAAAATAACAATTTTTTGAATCACTTTAGATCTAACGTTTAGAATATTTAAATAATTTTACACCCAGATACAAAATCATTTTTTCTCACCGCACAAAGATATGCCCTGGCTAAGAATCGAATCTACAACCTCCCGCTGCGAAGTAAGATTCCGTAACTACGGGACAAACAATTGAGCCAAAAATATAGTATTAGAATATATTTGTTTAAAAAAAGGTTTCCACACGGCATCCTATTTATTCCATTGAAATCGATAAACACCAGACACATAATAACAAGAGAATACCAAAAAGAACACCCTTATTAAAGAAACCGAAAAGCGAAGGCTAATCCAAATAAAATGAGAAACAATTTTGATCGTGTGGCCGCCAGTAGCACTGCCAACCATTTCGTTATCCCCACATATGATGTCTATGAAATCCGCATTAATATTAAATTCGTGTATAGAAGGGATACCTTAATGTTTGTCGTTCGAAGGACCTATTTGACCTTTCTGTCCTTTTGTACTAACCGTGCTTAGATGTAGACAGTTCAAGGATTTTTAAAAGTTCTTAAATTGTTGTTAGGAAAACAGAAGTGTTATAAGTCATCAATATTCATTTTCAAACACCTTCACCAAATAGCTCAGATGTTGCCCGCTGGCACAGTCAAGAGTCCGAAACTGGCACGTACATACGTATGAAGAGAACGAAGAGTGATGAATGTGAAACAAGCACGTCAGGTGTGTGAAGATAAAAATATTTGGCACTCGGTACCTTCTGCCTACCCCGTGAAGGAGCTGGAGTGATGGTATAATCACGATAATATAAATTACAAATTACACATTATAAAATTTACCAGCTCACTTTCGCCCTTATTACTTGACGCATACGTGGGAGTTTAAATTTCATAATCCTTAAACTCATTACGTAACTTGTAGTTCTATCTAAAGTCTAATCAATGTTGGATAATAAAATAGACCGAATGAATTTTATTTCGAAAAAAAAGTTTATTTTCTTGATCACATTCCAAACTATCTCCATGTTTATCAAAATCGGTTCAGCGCGTCTGCCGTTAAAACGTAATAGATACAGAGAGTACCTTTCAACTTTATAATAAGTATGTATATTAGTCTGATATAATATACTCATCAAAATGAAATACTCGTATTACCTCCGAAACTCTTAAAGAAGAATAAATTGTTCTGCCATTAAGAAGTAGGTATTTATCTTATTAAGAAGTAGGTATTTATTTATCTTAGTTTTTTATTTATTTATTTTTGTACTGGATATCAAATGTCATTAGATGAAAGATGAGAAGTGGTATAAATTATCTTTAGATTGCGTTTTTTTCGTTATATTTTGTTTGCTAGTTTATTGTTTTTATTTGTTGTATTATTGTTTGTTTGGAGTGTGTACACGTGGTTATATGTGCACTGTGAACAACAATCCTTATTGAGGTACAGGCGCGCGCGATCTCGTTATCCCCACACACGATGTCTACGTATAACCCCACATTAATATTAAATCTGAGCACGACATTACCGTCTCTAGGAAATACGAATCTTTTACAACTAGAACGTTATTCATGAGCCCGAGCACCGCGCATTACCATAATATACCATAAATAAAATATTAGCCTGTTTGTGGATGAAATGTCTGCGAATAATTAATAGAGTTGCATCTTCTCACGTACGCTAAAATAACAGATATTCATGTGCCTACATGTAACAAGCTTTTGCTCAATTGATTGTTAAATTGTTGTTTTTAGTACAGTCTCAAGTAATCGGACACCTTCATGTTTTAAATAAGACCATTGCAGGCATTTGTTTGTATTAACGTAAACAGCAATTAGCGAAATGAGAACATTGACTATATTAATTAATAGGGAATTAAAAAATACAAGTATAATTACGCGTGGCAGAAATATCATTTAATACATTTATTTACTGTATCAAATTACACATACGAGTATCACTCGTATATCGGATTGCCGATTTTTTCATATGGCCTTTAAAAAACTAAAGAGATAATACAATCTCAGTCTTCAAAAAAATAGAAAATAAAAAAAAATTAAATGTTGTAGGATTTACAAAATTTTGAATTCACTACACATTATAACTAAAAGTGACATTTACGGTTACGGTTACACTATGAGAGTAAAGGATTTATTTTAGTCTCGTATTTAATTATATTTTATATTAAGAATGCGCGTCATTATCGTGAATCTATTTGCGAAGCTGCTAATGTGTCTCGAGACGCCGGAAGCGAGATAGAGTCAAGCAATCGGTCGTACATCCGCATGAAGCCACGGGAGCGTTGTGGATAGTCAACTCGCACTGAACGTCTGACATGCATTGGCCAGTAAAATCGCTGAAGATCCAGCCGAAAGTACCAAACGAAAATGAAGACGTGTCATAAATATGCCATCATATAGATAAACCGGCGGCTTGTGTAGTTACCGCGACGATAATAACGACCGCAATGGAAACGTCGATCGACATCCGAAGACACGTATTTTGGGCCACCAATGTATCGAGCTTTAGCGGCCCATCGAATTATCTGGTAAACGTCTTGAAATCCACGCATCCAGATTGAGTCGTATTACAGCATAATATATCATAAGCTGCATCATATCAGCAGCATAAATAATAATTCATCCTATGAAAAAGAATTCCAAAATCCATATACTTCTATCTACACATATAAAAACGTACTTATTTATCGTATCAGTTGGATTATTTTGCATGATTCTGAGCTCCCGGCATCAACCCTTTACTTAGTCCCCGAAGGCGTGGCCCTCATGGAACAAACAAACGGAAGCGAAATTAAGAGGAGCGCCCGGAACTGGCGGTATACCTTTTCATTACAGAATCCCTTTTTAATTACCACGGCACAAATAAAAATTGTATTTTTTATTTCAAGTAGACGTAATTGAAAAGGAAATTGCTGAGCTTCGCGGCCGCCCGGCGTCGAATAAAACTTTAATATAATGCATAGAGCCCTTTGATCTCAGCACTTTTCTCGTATTAAATCGCGGAGATGCGATTACAAATGGAATGAACACGTATCCGTTTGTTCTATCTAAAACATTGCTTCAAACAAAAAGAAGAAGTCATGTTCGGCAGCAGCAAGGAGCATTACGTTTACGACAGGACGGCAAATGAGACAAAATGTGTCTAGGAGCGTCACGCCAAATGTGCCTAATACAATTTAAGAAGAGTAGAACTTTTCGTATGTCAAAGAAAAACTTTGAATAACTTTAAAAACTTGTTATCTTCGGAAAATCAGCATGCGCTCTAAACACAATTTTCTGACTCTATAAATGGGCTTATTTAAAAAAACTTCTCACTATTGAAATAACTATATTAGGTATATTTGTAATTATGTTTAGTAATGTATCTTATAATATTACCAACATTATTGTATAAGCGTATCTACTGGTACCTGGTGATAATCTCAAAAGAAATTTATCATCAAAAAGTGATATTGTACAAAACTTCATAACAACTATTATCTATTTCATTGTAAAGCACGGTGAGATCGACAATGCAAACGTAGTTAATATTAGATTTGATATTCTCGGTGTTAGTGTATAATAATTAAGTTTTCTTGAAAGAAACTGAGATATTATTCTTATTAACATAATTTATTTCATAACCGGTAATATGGATAGGATTTAGTTTTATGTCAGACGTTTAAACATAGAACAGAAGTGTAAGGGAAAGATTCGCCTCATGGTCAAAAAAAAGATAATAAAGTATTGTGTTTTCATTGTAATTCGTAATAAAGTAGGAGTGAGTCGGGGATCCGGCAAGGAGCGGAGGGCGGCTCGACATCTAAAATAACAAGCCTGCTCGGAGAGCCCATCTTGAGGTACACCGTTTTTCCTTTATTCGTTTTAGTTAAATCTTAACACGATCATGGTTAATATTTCAGACTGGGTATCCATCGCTTTTGTCAATTCATTGCTAATATAATATAATATAATGATAATGAAATATAATAATAATAATAATAACTGGGGAGAACATTACATTACTCTCTATTTGCACCTTTATAGTGATGTGAAGCCCCTGCCTGTTGACTGCTATATCAGTTGAAATTGTCCATACGTCGCAGCTGGTAACTTTAGGCAACCTTAAGGTTTGAATAAGAGTTGATTTAATAGTAAATAACCTCATTAATATTAATAACATGTCAATTATAATTTAAAGAATTAAACCCAAGGAAAAAGGATAAAGATCTGATTTTCACGTCTGCCATGAATCTTTGAATATTTTCAATATACGACCTCGCCTGTGTTTCGTTTATGACGAAGTTGGTAACCCAGTACAACACGGTTATCCGTATAAAATCATAACCGCACGTCAAGAGCTCGGGCTAGGCGCACCGAAGCGCGTCCTATGCGGTCGCGTGCCAACACTGAATCAGGCTGCATACACTGCCACCGAAACCTTACCAAATTAAACCCCCCGGTCTTGAGTTACATGTATGTTATGACTCACGTATGTACAAATGCACGCTACGGCGAAAGCTGTATTTTTAGCACACATCAAAATATTAACTAGTTACTTCAGCGTTCCCAGCAGTTTACTTAGCGGAATGTAAAATTCGGAAACGTGTAGGTACGTCCCAACGATGTCTGGTCAACATTTGTGCTGTAATTTCCAATTAAGAACGAAAACGAATCTGAAGATCCACAATTTTTACACACTTGGTTTTGTTATTGTAAGTATTTTCTTAAATATCCTTTACGTTATCTAGCCACGATACTTAATACGCATACATACGTATGAACCTAATCTCGAATAATAATAATAAATAATAAATAATAATAATATCTTAGGACAATCCCACACACGGCTATCTGATTCC
>DWQT01001598.1:0-16250 GCA_018244895.1 Myscelus amystis hages
CTCGTGTTCACACAGAGACATTCGATGTATACACTGAGTGTACGGTGTATAGTGTCGTAGTCTGAACCGGCCTTAACTCAATACACTACACAGACTGACCGACGGATGTCTTGATATATATAAAAATGAACTGTTTGTCGGTATGTCTTTCATACAATCGTAAACTATGCATTTAATCACGTGATGATTGAATAGTGATTTTATATATAAAGAATCTTTACATAGTATAAAATAAAGTCGCCTTCTCTGTCCCTATATCCCTTTGTATTGCTTAAATCTTGAAAGCTACGCAACGGATTTTGATGCGGTTTTGTTTAGTAGTTAGAGTGATTCAAGAGGAAGGTTTGTATGTAAAACTAGCTATTGCGCGCGGCTTCGCACGCGTTGCAATTCAAAGTGGAATTTTTTTTAATCCGACTTTAACGCGCGCGAAGTCGCGGGCTAAAGCTAGTTTAACTTAAAGTAGTAAAACAATGTACACCATAGATTCTCAAAGTTATTGCATAATTTTGGCTATCAAATCTAGTATGATATTGTCAAGTTCATTATTTCAAGGCACTCTTTGAACGGCTAAAAATAATTCATACAAGCCTGCCTCTAAATCGATGTTTTAACGTTAGAAATTCATAAAGATAAAAAATAATTGGCAATTAAAATATATTTATTATATAGAATACACGTTGTAAACTATTCGAAAATCCCATAAGAAATGGCATAATTCAATAATTTATATACACTTTCACAAATAACCCGAATCTTGATGTTTCTATCACTATGCACCTAAAGACGGTTTATGCGCACTGTGGCGCGAAAAGTCGTATATCAGAATGTACTCTATATTGCACACAGTATGTAACGGGATTTTGGACAATGTCAATACATACAATAATATCTATACTAATAATGTAAAGCTGAACAGTTTGTTTAATTGTTTGAACGCGCTAATCTCAGGAAATCTTGGACCGATTTGATAAATTCTTTCAATGTTAGAGCTGATTTATCGAGGAAGGCTATAGGCTATATAACATCACGCTAAGATGAATAGGAGAGGCGCAGCAATAAAAAATAATTTATATAGCAAGGCAACGTTAGCCGGGTCAACTGGTAATGAATAAAACAATTTGAATTTGAAGCAGCGGTTTTATGTTATTTTTGAAATTGAGATATGTATGCCATTGTTTGGGCGGCAAATACGCCCCGTACTTATAAAACTAAATATTTAAACGAGCGCCACAGATGGCGTTGCCGTCGCTCACGCGCGGCTAGCCGCGTCTGCTGTTGCGAGCGCACCGCAGTGCGCGCAGACCGGATCGAACCTCGGTCCCGCGGGCGGGCTCCGGTCCCGTCCTACGCCGGCGGAACCGGTCCGCGCGTCTGCTTTCTACCCGTCATCGTTGACCGTGTAATATCCGTGTTTTGTAATTATATCGATTTGTCCGTGCTTTAATCGTATCGGAAACCCACTTAAGCAGAGGTCGAGAGTACCTACTTTGAGAAATTAAGAAAGATTTTGATACGATATGTCCAATATTGGGTAGCAAAACAGACGGTTTTATGTTGACTTTAAATATGCGTACTATTTAAATGTAAGTTAGTTTTATAATAATTATTATGTAATAATATTATTAAAGCGCACACAGATGCATATTCGACCGCGAAGAAAAGAAAACGAAAAAATACCAGATTATTTTTTAACATTTTTGTGTTATTTTTCAAAAACAAGTTATTTTTTGTTAAAAAATTCTGGTAATTTTTTTTTCAAAAAAATGGTAAATTAAAAAAAAATATATTCTTTTTTCAAACAAATGGGGTAACTTTTTATAAAGGATAATTTTTTTTCAATCAAAATTTGTATCAAACTTTTTTTTTTCAAAAAAATTTTTTTCTTTCTCTACCCTAAATAGCACACATTTCTAAAAGAAACAAACCCTAAATGCCAATATAAACGCGATCGCATTATGGCCAGTCACGGCAAGGCAAGGCCCTTGCCAACGGGAAAGTCTTCACGCTCAGTCGTTGCTCGACGCCATGCAACCGGACATTCCCACGTTACAGATACCAAATGGACAGTGTTCACGCTCGCAATCGATCCACCGGTCGCGCGGTTGGTGAACCTGATCGCTCCAACGTAGGTTACCCGGTTCGAATCCCGCGCGACACCAACGTACGTATAAATTTACGTACGTAAATACGTATGTTTCGTATATGAGTCGGTATTTACTAATTATTTTTTTTTGTATTAAATAGGAGAGTTAATCTAAAATTTGAAGCGTCTGTAACTTTCGAACTAATTTCATACAATCGTTCTATCCCACTATTTTAGTCTCTCGGGGGTGGTATTTACAAAAAATCCTTTCTCAAATTGGGCTATTTCCCCTTTCCATATCAATTTTCCCTTTTTATATATAGTTAGGTCCTTACAATGTTACCCTCATGCACCGTCTAATGATGATCGATAGTCGCTTCGGCCGTCAATCGCCTAGTCACGGGTGGACGCGCGTGTGTGCGTGTTGATGACGTCACGCGGCTCTAGAATTATCGATCGTCCGTTATATAACCCTCCATTAGATGATGTTGTGCGGGTGGCGCTATATTTATACGCAGCGGATCGGATACGATCGGACGGTGGACGACGGGTTAACTAATACTCGTATGTTCTCAGTTCCAATGTCTTGGCACTCGGCAAGGCGCTTCACAGCCATCGCCCGTACTAGATGGAGGCGGTATGATTATGTACGGACTTAACGCTTCAAACGCCCGCGATTTTGATATTTTTGTTTTTTGGAACGAAGTTATTATCGCGCGTTGCGAAGGTGACTAGACGGGAAAAATTCAGACGGAAGTTATCCGACACTTTTTGCTGGTGTTGCCGATAATAATAATAATAATAATTCTTTCTATTTTGCTTTGAACAGTGTAGTATAGCGACGATTTTTTTTTGTTTTGTTAAGTTTATACACCCTTCTTCGTCCCTTGCCCCTTGACACCTCTTATGTTTTTTTTTAAATATATACATACATAATCGTCACGCCGGGTTCCTAACGGGGTAGGCAGGGCGCACGGTATACCAATTATCTCTGTTCTTACAAACCTGTCGTGCTTCATCCACGTCCATCACTCTTTCCATGCGTAAACGCCGGTTTTGTTTTGTTTTAATTAAAATTTTTTATCTCTACAAACTTGAGGTCCGTGCCTTTTAGTTTATAATATTTTTAGCAATTTGTACCTTATTTTTTCTCCCGTCCCCACTTATCCTTGTCTGTCGCTTAGTGAATCTCTAACGAACTGAATCGTTCGTGTCGATCGTTCAAACGTGAACACTCCCTCGCTATACAATGCGGCGCGTTCACATACGCTATACATACACCCGCATACAGAAGCGGCGATGTACGCGCGAAATGGAACAATCGTCGCCTTGTAACACGCGCGCGCGATTACTTTCGTTCTTAGCGCGAAATGCAATTAAAATAACATCAGAGAGACCGCAAGTGATAGAAGTGTTAGTTTCGACGCGACTACGACACACGTAGTAGTAAAATTTAATACGTACATGTAATATTAACATTGTGTATTAGTACGCGTTTTCACTAGTTTGATATTTATACTAGCTGACCCGGCAAATTTTTGCTTTGCTATATAAATTATTTTTTATTGCTGCTCCTCTCCTATTCATCTTAGCGTGATATTATATAGCCTATAGCTTCCCTCGATAAATGAGCTATCTAACACGGATATAATTTTTCAAATCGGACCAATATTTCCTGAGATTAGCGCGTTCAAACAATCAACAAACTCTTCAGCTTTATATTATTAGTATAGATATAGATATGTTTGGGTACCGTGTCGCTTAAATGTCGTATCGTTTGCGATTTGCGAATTCATCTGAGCGTAGAGCGCTGCAACACGACGAGTAGCGTGCGTTACGAGTGCATCGAATGATGCATGAAGTGCATTTACGTATATATAATTGCATTTCGGCGCGTTAGATTCGACCACGGAAGTTAGGTAATTGCGGGTATTTGTAAAGAAACTCTAGCCGTGCCCGCGATGTTAATATCGGAATAGAAAATAAACAGTGTTCATTCCCAGACTTCCAACTGTCCCCGTAACGAATTGCATTACATTCGGCCGAGCCGTTCGGCCGTGAAAGTGCCCGCGACTTCATCCGCGTCTAAATTTAACAAAAAGTTAGCGTTGAAATTTTAAAATTAAAGTAGCCTAATTTACTCCTTGTTACATCAGCTATCTGCCAGTAAAAGTCCCGCCAAAATCGGTCCAGCCGTTCCCAGGGTTTAGCCGGAACAAACAGACAGACAGAAATTGTAAAAATGTTATTTTCCTACTATGTACCGTGTTTAAATATGCATTTAGTAAAAAGCGGTTATTTTAATATTACAAACAGACACTCCAATTTTATTTATTGGTATAGATATAGTCCTCTCGAATCATCCAAAGTCGCACGCATTCCGTTTTAATTACGAATGACGCAAGAAGGCGACGATCATATCAAAACTGGGCCAGCCGATCGGTCCAACTGACTGTAGAACCGTCGGCGAGGTTTCGTCGTTCGTTGCAGACGTAAGGTCGTCGCTCACCTGTCGCACGACAAAAAACGCCCGTTTACAGCGTCCGGCCGGTAGCAGCGAGCCGAACCGCTGCGGGCACTGATCTATACTAATATAAAGCTGAAGAGTTTGTTTGATTGTTTGAACGCGCTAATCTCAGGAAATATTGGTCCGATCTGAAAAATTCTTTCAGTGTTAGATAGCTCATTTATAGAGGAAGGAGATCGATGAGGTATAATATATTACATATTACTACAATATGACGTCACAGCGATGGCGGTGACACTGTGACGTCACTTTGAGTTATTTAACTGGAACATATTATTTTCGAAATTATGGTCAAATTCAGTTTTTAAAGCCATTTGATAAGTGATTTCGAAACTCAATCAACCCTGATTTTTAGCCATTTTATAGGTATTTATGGATCCATCGAATGATTTCATTCATTCAATACGGAGTCAGTCAGTTCCAGTGTAAAAAAAAATATTAGCATGCTTGAATACTGCTAACATCTTCACCACTAAATAATAAATGTACTATATACATCATATTATTATATACGTACTTTAATGAGTATAGTATTATACAAGTTGTTAATTGTACAGATAAAGCTTATTCAGTATTCTATACGTATAAAACAATACACAAACTGCCAGTGCCTTCGTTCATATAGTGCTTGATATCAAACATATTTTAAACGTACAAATTTAACAAAGGTAAAGGTTGGGTAACCTGTTTGTAACATTTACACAATCTAGAACAATCCGTAAAACGGTAACAAATGGGATATTTTGTTAAGAATACTCATGTATTGTTTAAATTTCTTTCCGAATGCAAATTTGGAATATGCCACGGTCAATTGTCATTGCCATAAAATTATGATACTATATTAGTAACTAGCGGCCACACCTTGTACTAGGTGCCTTCAGAAAAATAAAAGCAAGGCATTTTTTTAAATCGCTACTAATGATGTTTTGTCATATTTTAATCAAAGTTTAGGTACGTTACCATATTTTTCACTTGGCATATAAAACGTGCATTCATTATAACCTGAAACTTTAATTTTTCAAAATACTCGCACAATTCCACTTTTGTCTTGTGGCGCCCTCTAGGTTAAACGGTTAGGTCATTTCGTCACTTACAAGACTAATATTAGGTAATCGATCTAGCTCAATCTTTAACACTTGTCATAATCGTTTGTATTACTATACTATGATATGATGATACTATGATTCGTTTTAGTCATTTCAGTAGTTATCGGGTGGCCGTCGAAACTTCTGGAAGAACAATAAAAAAACAATTAACATCTATTATATTAGCTGTTTAAATATTATAACAAATATTTTGCAAAGGTATTCCTTGGTGCTATGCATCGTAAATTTTTCCAAAGTAAATAGACTCTAAAAGTTAAGGTGTTTTAGTTTCTCATTACCTTTAACATTGATGTTTAATATATTCAACATACAGCGTAGTGATGGCACTCAACATAGATAATTTTCTACTTCAGAAATCATACGTTAAATATAAGAAAAATAAGAAATAGGTTTTGAGACTGTCTTGTGTCTGTCTCCAAGGGATTCTGAGGTAAAGTTACATACAGGCACGGCACCGCCGTTGTAGGGCCTAGTCCTGCCGCGTCCAGAGTGCTGGTACTGGAGCCGTGGCCTCTGGCATTTCACAGGTGTGCGACACGGAGAGAACTTCCGCCAAGACCTCTTCAATTTGTTTTGCGAACAGTCCGTGGAACTATCCGATCCATTGAACAGACTGCTCGCGTTGAACACTATCGTACGAGTTATCCCCTGGTCCGGTGTGTTGTTCTGGAAAGTTCCAAGCAATTACTATGTTTAATTGGTATGGAGAAGTTAATCATCAATTAGCAATAGCAGCAAATTGGTACTTAAGTTCTTGTTAATGTGTTATGCGGACTAAGAGAAACAAAACAACACATCTTTAGCCAATGTGTCTGTGTGCTATTGTGTCTATTTTTAAGTAATTTCATTGGGAATCAAACTACAACTGTTTGTCTGTAAGTTTTCGCTTGAAACAGTCTGTCCATATGACACATAGATGATCTAAAATTATTGCAAAGTCATAAAAAAAATACTCACACCGGCGTCCATGTTGGTCGTGTCGGGCGAGTCAGCGCGAGCAGCTGGCGTCAAAGGCTGATCTGCGGTCTGCGAGGGGAGACAGGGCGACTGTTTGGCGGGCGGCAGCACGTTGCAACACCCCGCTTGCTGTTTCAACGCGATCAGCTGTTTATACAGCTGCGCGTTGTTCACGGACAGCTGCATTTCGAACAGCCCCATCCTGGAGGCGCTGAATATCGCCGGATCCGTGGTCTGTATTATTTGCATCAGGGCGCACGCTAGGGCGTTGTCGTACGGCAATATGCACAGCCTCTCCATCACGTGCGTCGCTACGTTCAACGCGAACTGCCTGCCGATCTGACACATGAACAGTGTCAACTTGATGAAAACGTTCTTGAAACGCGAAAAGTTCTGCGTCTCCGATATAACCGTCATCAGGTGATCGCACAGAAACTGGCCCGTCGCGATCGGGGCGCGGAGCAGGTCTGCGCACGGCTCCAAATTCGCGTTATTGAGGTGAAGCAGCGCAGTTTCTATCACCTCGACGACTTGGTTCACGTCGCTTCGATTTTTACTGTTCACCCTATTTATGTTGTCTATGGTGACGTGTAGGAGCAGTCTAGTTAGATCGCGCCTCACGCACTCCTCGACGAAGCACATAGCGAACCGGCGTCTGAGCGGCAGCCAGTTGAGCATAAACCCACACTCTTTGACGAAAACCTCCTCGCTGAGTTCCTGCAACTTCGCTTTGACCGTTTCCACGTTCATGTATATATGGGGGAAAGGGCAGAATTTCTTCTTGCAGCCGTGATTCAGATTGAAGACGCAACAATTGAATATGGCACTACCCGTGTGAAATGATTGACCCTTGTCTGTTCCGATTAAAACTGGCGAGCAAGAATTGAATTGTCTCTCGGTCGTGCTGTGAGAACTAGAATTATCGGCGCCCACCGAATTCTCCCTTTCTATATTCGCATGCTCGTCAGCTATATTATCGCAACTGATGATTTCAGTGGCAGGCAATTTGCCGTCTATCTCTTGGTATCTAGGGATTCTTGTGGGCGATTTAAATATAACATTTCCGGTAACATTTCGTACTTCGTTTTGTTTGTTACTAACCTTATCAGCCGCTGAAGATACGGCCACGGGCTTACGGACAGTGAAGTTTTGTAAGTTAGGAAAGTTCCTATTAAAATTCACTGGTACATTAAATTGGGAAGTGTCATTATTGTTTTGAGAATCGCTAAAATGCTTAATCGAATTTGCCGGTACGCTCGTAGTAAAGGTTCTCACGTTATTCTGAACATGGATTTTTGTTTTCAAAAGATCAGACAGATTTAGGGTTGATGATTTGTTATGGGTCCTAGGAAATATGCTTTCACCGAATTGCTTACAAATCGAGCTAGAGTCGGCACTTTGTTTTTCGCAGATGCCTTTTGTTATCCGTGTGAATTTCTGTTTGTCACCTAAAGCACCGTCAATCTTGCAATTCGACGAGCATATTCGTTCTTGTATCGGAATTGAAACTTTCACGGCAGGTATTGTTGAGAAACTTTTATCCCTATTATCCCCGTCTATAGACTTAGATGCGGATACATTTCTCTTCGACATCTCCCAACCACTTATGCTCTCAGCAAACAGAGATATTGCGTCATCGTCCTCAGTATTATCAAGATGCAATTCTTTGTCGAAAGATTTCCTTTGTTCATTCATTTGCCTGGGTTCTGTAGTAGAATCATTGGGATTGTCGTCTTTACTATTTGCTATTTTCTCATCAAACGTCCCCTCATTTTCTTGCCTGGCGTCATCTTCAACTTTTTCCGAACTCACATTTTCGTTTGCTTCAGAAATAGGTTTGGAGGCTGTTTGTTCATTAATGTTTTTACTCCGTTCTGAATCATTGACGCTTATAAAAAGCTCTTTTATCGCTTTACAGTAATTCATGACTTCATTCTCTTCTTTTAGAACGTACAATATACGATCGTTTAAGTCGTCCGTGTGTTCATTCTCGCACTCGTTGTCGTAACGAATCCAATTGATCATTTCTAAATCAAAACTTTTCATGTCCGACAACAACTTGTTTAGACGCGTTCGAAGATTCTTCATGATGTTAGTTTTGTTATTGGGATCACGTGCATCTTGATTTGTTCTGTTAGTTTGCGCCGAAGTCAACGAGGACGTGCTCAGGTTAAGCGGTTGAGTGATATTTAATTCGGAAACCGAAATTGAGCTCCCCAAGGAGGCGCTCTCGTCGAGGTCGCTAGTACCGGAGCTATCGTCGAATATGTCATCGGTGTGTTTCGGTTGCACCTTGTGATTCATGTTGGTCAGCTTGACGACGGGCAATTTCTTGTCGATGCGGACAAAGTCGTTCGACTGCACCGTCACGCATGTAACCGCGCTGGATATTGAGATGTCTTTCGTCCACGACAAACAGGTAGACGTGCTCGTAACTGAATTCTTTCTGGTTCCAACTCGACCTCTTGCTTGACCGGCATTTCCTGGGGCCAGATCGACTTCTGGAGATCCGATGGGCGCTACCGATTCTGGCGTGCTCTCGTGGACGGGTGCCATTTCCGGTTCATCTTCTTTAGCTTTCTTTTTCAATGTTCTTCTTTGAATTACTGGCTTCTGCGATACTCTTATCGATCTCCGTCTCACAATCGGTCTACCTCTCTTCTTCGGAGTCGCATCAGTAGCGCTAACCTCATTGGTCTCTTTAGCTTCTTGTTGGTGTGAAACTGTGCATAATAAAACAAAAACCATTGTATAAATGACAATTTGTCCGACGTAATTTTGGAACTATAAAAATAAACACTTTTACCGCCAGATGGCACGGTAGCACATCTCTTTCTGCTGCCAATTTTGTTATTCACAACGTCCTTGGTGTTTTTGGGAGCGTTCTGCGTGGAATCTAAAAGAAAATCATTTAAAATTATCACATGTTAAATATCACAGGCATTATGTTTGTGGTTAAAGATAATGAAGTTTTATGGGACAAAGCACTTCAAGATGTAGATGTTTCCAGAATTTCAGAAGCTTAGGCAAAGATATTCGTATGTGTAGTACGATTATTTTTCTCATAATATGTTAGAATCGCACCAGTTTTTTGTGCTTAAAAGGAGTCTCTCGTTTTTCGCAAATGTAAACAGCATTGTTGATGAAAGTACGAAATTATTATTAGTACATTTGTAAATACCAATTCAAGAATACGACCGGCCTTTCGTAGTACAGTGTTATACTAACCATTGCACTGAGTGCCGGGCGACGTAATTGTTGGTTGCGACGAGCAATTGGTTGCTTTGCAGTTGGTCGTTTTGGGGCGGCCCCGTGTCTGTATGCGTTTCGTTTCGCTGGCTACGGCGCCTGCCACGGCGCCTGCCGCGGCGCCGGCGACGGCTACTGTTTGCGCGGGTTTTTCCTTTTTTTGAAACGCATTCCTAACGACTGCGAACGAGAGAGACGACAGAGAAATGAGAAGTGGATAATAATATAAAAATCGCCTAAAAAAGAGGCGTAGAAAGTGGGAGACTGGTGCCCAACAGTGGGACGCAGAAACGGTTAACGGTTGTGTAGGGTGGCCGACTATTTGTACCAGAAATAACGCACACATATTTATATCGGCGAAACCAAAACAGACAAACAGTATATCATTCAGGCCAGCAACGACAAAAACGGTATTTAGATATAAGATTTTTTTTTTATGAAAATTAAATTAGTGTTAAAGGGTTTTTAACAGTGTGGTTGACAACCCTAGCCGTGTGAGCATCTCGATTAATGCTACATAGCAAACGCCACTGGATTAACGGTTTTTACATGATAATAAGTTTGAAATGACGCGCAAGGAAACACACGCTAGGACTCCTTAATATTACTTGGCAATAAAAACCTATCACGCTTCTTATATTTATTTATTGTTTTACTCCGAACTCAACGCGTGCGAAGCCGCGGGCAAAAGCTAGTTACACTAACAAATCTTTCTCGTGAATCACTCTTATCTATTTAAATAAAAACCGCATCAAATTCCGTTGCGTAGTTTTAAAGATCTACGCATGCACGGGGACGCTTATTTTATACTATGTAAAGAAGCACATTTAATACATGTTTAGTATATTACCTTCGTTAGCCAGCATTATTTTAATGTCATTTTTAATTTCCTTCGGGTTGGGTTTCGACTTTTTAACCGGCGGTACCGAGTCTGCATCGGAGTCAAAAACATTATCTGCGAAAGAACATTAACATTTATGAAACTCGCCTTTTAAACTCACGTTACGAACTTAAATATTACGTATTAAAGTAAATCATCAAACTGATGCAGAAAACTTACGTACCCAAATCATATATAAAAAATGGTGGATTGAAAATGTGTCAAAATTTTCGCAAAAAAACATGCAATAAGTTGATAGTTTGATGAACGTCACAGAAGTGCATAAAATACGAACAAACAAACACTGATTTATATATATTACATAACCATAGTTTGATAAATGTTTGGATCCCCTTAAACTAGTTCTTTCTAGTTTAGGGTCAAATGACCGTAGACAATTTATTCCAAGATATTATCTATGATTCTTTTATATGTAGAACAGAACATTTTTTAAATCATCCTAAGACTCAATCCTGTTAGCGAATGTAAATATACATACATGTACATATAGTTACACACTGATTACATATTCCCGAGTCCCCATGTCAAAAATCAATTTTCCTAAGTCATAATTACATATATTCCGAACTTCCTTATACTAAAAAAAAAGTAGCTAGGACCTTTAGTGTGGATTGATGTAAATGAATCATTATCAAAGCTCTCCTGTACAGGTCAATTTTCGTTGGTCAACAATCCATTGTTTTTCCCTGATGGTTTGAACGATTTTTTCTTTTTTCGAAACTTAGTTATTTCCCGTCACCTTTTCTTCTATGCTGACAGTCATTCACAAAATAAAAAAGAGTATGTCAAAAGCTTTCCCGATGATTCTTGATATCTTGGACTTTGGGCGATAATTTACCTTTACTAACCCACTTTCATTGATTCTTGATTGACTTTGGATGGATTTGCACACATTTCACCTCACCCAATTCGCTTCCAATTAGGCAAGGTTTAGCTCGACACAGCTCCTGATGAGTGCTTAGATGCATGTCTTAAGTAACATGAGCTTGTTAATAGCTATTTTAAGTTGACACATCTTATCTTGCCAACACTCGGAACTATCACATCTGTTTTCTTAAAACGGAGCATTAACTTCTTCGGTATCATCCGATGTAGTGCTTCAATACATCTAACAGAGCGGGAACAATTTTCAATTAAATCTGGACTCAGTTTGAAATGACAGTACACACTTCTTCTCACGCTGTGACCCAATGGGGACTCCGGGCCCCGAAAACTTCCTCTCCACCCGAGCAGGACACATAGGGTCAAATGGCCCAAGATGGCTAATCCCTCGCCACTAGGACGTGATGGTGAAGGCCTTATTGTCCCTTTTCCAGGAGCAACTGGTTGAATAGGTATCTTCCACATCGGAGAACGATGTCAGTCGCACCAGTTCCCGCGGAGATGACTTATAAACCATTGCTGTATTGTGGAAGCGATACCATAAAACGAGGAGACTTGCTCCCAACAGGACAAAGATGGATATGGACTGATGATGATGAGTGATAATGATGACGATAAAAGCAAAACTCGCGAATTACGCATAATACCTTCAAAGGCAAGTATTTGTGTCATATCATTAATTTTCGCCGCCGCTATCGCTCCAGCTAGTCTTGGCGGAGCTCTTTCTGTATTTCTAGGTCCAGTGCCACCTGTGTCTGGAAATAAAAAAATAATCCAAACTTTTTTAAAACAAATGCTTGTGTGTGTACTTGGTACACAAATAATTCACCGTTTTTTTTTATCTTAATAACTAAATATTTGAAAACAACAATATGAACCCATTTTGAAATTAAAATTGTACGACTTCTATGTATTTTTAAATGGAGAATTACCACCAATGCGACCTTTAACTCCAATCATTTGTGACATTTCATTGAATTCTGTCAAAGCTCCTGAGATATCACTTTTTGGGTTTGCCTTTTTTCTTCAATTTTCAACATAACCAGTGTATATGTATGAAATGAAACATGATGAACCATATGGCACTAAATATATACAATACATAGAATTTTCTGACTTATTCTTAAGTTTTAAATCAAACACAATTACTTAGCCCACCTGTGCTCGGCACATATCGACATTTCCTTGAAATAACACTTGTCACTTATTATCACACTGCACAATTCAAATTGTAAGCCACATAGACACCAGTGAAGCTGTTTGAGACCCTCATGCAAGAGAATATCAGAAGGTTTCGTGACATAAGAACAACAATAAAATTTGAACCCCAAACTCTTTTTACTAAACTACGGTCAATGTATTCATAAAATCATCTCAATCAAAGTCATACTTGAACTTTCATTAACACTGTTGTTTATCTTAAGATTCCTTTGTTAAAAACATATTAATATCTTTCTTCGCTTTGATGCACTAAATAGTAAACACAGCCATAAATCTTAAATAATACTTCTTGCATCTGAATGAAACTGAACATATTAACATAAGCAAAATAGCCTTAACCTTTATAAATATTATAGAATTATACAGTATATGCAGTAAGCAATAAGTATTAATAATAATTAATTCATTAGTATTCATTAGTAACAAGAATTACAGTATATACATGTATGTAGTTAAGCAATAAGTATTAATAATAATTAGTTAGTTAGTATTCATTAGTAACAAGAATGCAAGAATACCAATATTAGTTACATGAGACCAGTAAGTATGTATGCAATTAGTATTTAGTATTAGCTTAGTATTCATCCTGTTAAACATCTGTCACAGATGCATTGCTGTTGTAGGTATTACGATGGACCCCTCCAGTTTACACACGGACCAGCATTAAAATCCTTCTAGCACAAATATATGTATATATAAATATGAATTGTTTTAATAAAAACTATTTCACAACATACACAGTCTATATATAGTCGTAAACATGTCTGTTTCTTAATTTTGTACGCCGTAAACAGCAAAATATGGATAAAACAAATAATTTTGTTACATCATTAAATATACCCATATTTGTACAAATAAATGTCTTTATCTTTGTAAAGAATAATGCTTAGTTATACATATCTGAAAAAATACCGAGCGGCAGCGAGTTCCATAATTCAACCAACAATTTTGCCCCTAATTCTTACAAACTAAACTATAAATGTATAAAGCCCTTCATCTACAAAATAAGCTTTCAGCTTGCATAAATATTCAGTCCCATAAGTAGTAAACATAGCAATGAATTTAATTAATGACAATATCTTGGAATAATTCACAGTCATCTCATACCAAAAACCAAACCTATGCTGGAACCACACAGTTGCACACATATATAAATATCAAAATAAATCTCTATATAGATGATGTTAGGTCTATCAAAAGTAATACATACTAATGCTTAGTATACAAATATTTGTCCTGGGTAGTATAATAGTATATCATCATGTCTGGTTTAAAATCACATCACTGAGTACTAGATCAATAGGCCATTAACATGAATTACTTAATCATAATTAATCAAAGCAACAATAAACAATTAAAAATCATAAAATATTAACATGCTAAAGCTACATGAATTTTTCACTTAAAAAACAAAAATTTCGCTTTTGTTTTATGTAATGGAAATTTAAAACGTATAATGGATTTGTAAGTTTTATTATTATTTACTGTTAAAGTGCATACCCATATTTAAATTGCTTTTCGGCAATTCATTCTTTTTTTTCACAGCTGAACCTAGAGCTCCTTTGGACCTTGTTATCATATCGTTTATTGGCTTTACTTTCGGTGTTTTATTCTGCGGTTTTTCAGTGTTCTTCCTAGGCGCCATAACCAAATTATAGTTCTTGACGTTGTTGTCACCTCGCTCTTAATAATCTTTCTATATTCGCAATGTAGTAAATATCAAATATCTTTGCTACCTATGAAAAATCATATTTTAACTGAGTCTGCAAATTTCAACAACATTCATACATTTACTTTAAACGTTCGATTTCAAGATTTTTTCGACATTCGCACATGTACAACGTACGCTAAGGATGTACGACCTATCTTACAATAATATATTTATTGAGTATTTATAATTGATAAAATAGTTCAACAAAACACGGCTTTATTTGACGTTATGATTATTAAGCACACTTTTTGAAGAGGTACCTGCAATTAATTTTGTAAGTCAAGTAATAAGTATGGTCGTCAAAAAAAACCGAATTCACTTTATTTATTATTCCAAAATTAAGGCAAAGTCACGTTAAAAAGGAAAAATCATCAACAATCTACTGTTAGATAAAGTCAATAGCCCTTATTACAATGTATTTTAACGGCTATGTATCAGTAAAACAAATATTGTTTTTAATAATCTTCTAATTTTCGAGCCCTGTAACGCGCCATTTGCTGATATCAATATCAACCTAGCAACACCAGGCTGGAATCGGCTGGATTTATGAATCTTACTAGAGGTCATAGCGGTTATTTATGTCAAAGTTACGAACAGTGAGATCTCTGCAGTCTAAACATTAATTTCGCCGGTAATCGATTTAATTAACACAAAAATGCCTGCTAAATACAAAATAGTTATGATTCGTCACGGCGAAAGCGAATGGAATCAGAAGAACCTTTTTTGCGGCTGGTACGATGCTGACCTTAGCGACAAGGGTAAATTCATTTAAATATTACCGAGATGCTAATTACAATAATATCGATTTATTTCGAGTTTATTAATGTTATGTCGTATGTTTGTACAAGGTCGCGAGGAAGCCGTTGCAGCTGGTAAGGCTCTGAAATCCGAAGGTTACCAATTCGACATCGCTCATACTTCTGTGCTGAAGCGAGCTCAAATTACTTTGAACTCCGTTCTAAAAGAAATCGGGCAGGAGGACCTACCGATTAACAAGACTTGGCGCTTGAACGAGAGGCATTATGGTGGCTTGACTGGCCTTAATAAGGCTGAAACTGCGGCTAAATATGGTGAAGCGCAGGTACCTTTTCATGCTGTTAAACTTTACTAATGTTCACAAGTAAATTTTTGTTTATTTGTATGAGTAATCTCTGAAACTAATCGTCAAAATTGTATAAATTCTTTCGCTAATAAATAGATAGATCTCGATCAACATCAGCTTTTTAAAATTCTAATAAGAAACTAAAAAACTTCATAGCAATACTGTTGGCGTACAGTATATTGTATTATGGGAATCTGAGTAGGTGATGCAAGAACCAATTACTATGTCAATTATTATAATTACTGTGGTCAATAGTTTTTATACAAGAAATATAAAATGAAATTATTTATTTCAAAATTCTGAGTTCTGCATATTGTTCTCAAGATGCATGTAGTTTACTAACAAACACTTGAATAATATGGCAGTATGGCATTGACTCTTCTCATTCTTAACACTAGCTTTACGATCGTTTTTCATATACCTATCTCTATGAAAACGCGTCAATTTGACGCATGAACGATTACATATAACAACAACTAGAAAAGAATGTATTTGTATACTATAAGTA
>DWQT01001599.1:0-16250 GCA_018244895.1 Myscelus amystis hages
CGCAACGTGTTCACACAGCGGTTGATGCGACACTAAATATTGTGTCACAATAAATTTACCAATTACAGACACTCGTGATCATACAGAAACATTCGATGTATACACTGAGTGTACGGTGTATAGTGTCGTAGTCTGAACCGGCCTTAAGAACCAAATGCGATGTAGCTGAGTAGGTATTGTTAGAAATTATTTTCATTGAACCCAAGTACGATTATAATTATTACTCTGAGAGAAATCCTCGGGTTGGCCTCAGAAATTCATATTTTATTTACGACTATTTCGTATGTATCATACGTGACCTATTGATCAAGTTACGAGACAGCAATCACACACTTCGGTTATGTTGGTGAAGCTTTGTTTTACGAGAATAAATGCTACAGCGTAGTAATTAGTGATTCAGAAGCAGCTATTGTCTGTTATGAAACCAGCTCGAAAATAATTCGGAAAGTTCAATTTGCGTTGTGTTACTCTATAATATAAAGTAAGAAGTAAGATAAATAATACTACATAAAACAGTGTTATGTGGAAATGCCTAACTTTTTCCATGACCGGTGTTACCTAACTTTATGCTCACGGTATAGCTGTCCTTGTACTATAATTGTAGTTATATATGTGGTGCTACAATGGAAGTAAGTAGCAGCGAACAAATTTCAATGCCTTTGCAATTTTTATTAACATTTACAACAGTTATTTTAATACGGGTCCTCCTTAGTCGTTCGGTTGTAAATTATTTTCCATTAAATATGCTAGTTAGTACCCAGCATTGGGGCGTCTTCAGTATTCCAGCCATGTGGTCTCTATTGGTCTTGGTCTCTATAGGTACTTCATTTTTTCGTAAGACGATCTATTTATAAGCAGTATATTATATAGATATAATAGCAACGCACAACACCGGTGATAAATATTTATGATGCAATAAATATGTTAATGAATCACTTTACGTTCAATGTCATTAATCATTAACGAGGACAAGGAAAAGTCAATTTTATTTCTTTTTAGGTAAGTCTATTTATACAACAATCTTAAATATAGCAATATAATATAGCAAGAAGTGGGGCATATGCATTTTTTTGGTTATTAGAGATCCTAATGAGCATGGTTATTTCACTTACATTCATATTATGTATGTATTATACATATATGCTCGTTTCGCTAATGAGACTAACAGTACGATTATCAGTGAATATCAATTGACTAATATTCTTAATATTACTAAATAAAGTAATTCACACTAAAAACGTAAACTTGCGACCTGCTATTTAGTATTTACTAATTATTATAAAGGCAATTTATATAAAATTGTTATACATTGCGACAGTTTAATGGAGGTTCTTAGACCCAAAATTGTTTGTACAGTAATTTATTGCAACCGTAAATCAATATTTGGTATGCTCGTATGTATTCTAGGGTCACAAAGTAGCCAGTGTCCCATATTAAGATTTAAGCTATCTACTTAATCACACTTGAACAAAACCAATTTGTTCTCTCTCACAAAAGAAATGTTTCTCACCCTAATATACAGTTATTCAAGTCACAAAATACAGTTTACTACATAAGTACAACGCTAATAAAACTCTTGAAAGAAATTCTACTTCAAATATATTTCCTTCTGCGACTTCATTTCTTATTTATATTGCCTTTATCGGTAAAGGCCAAGAGTTCACCTAGTCTATTGAAAATTACTAAATCCGAGTTTGTAAAAGTTCAAAGCGTTTTGTATATTTATAATTATATTGGTTTAAATATTATAATAATTTACGCTGTTTGTAGGCGTGGGCGCCCGCTTTATATTCGCCATTGTCTAATTGTTTGTATACATTCTTTGGGGCATTCAAGATACAAAACAATTTGTACTTTGAACATTTTAATTAGGAATTTATCCTATTTTACATGAAGTACTGAACAGTTTTGACACAGATTGGTGGAAATTGCATTGGACACCTTCTCGATTTACATACTTACGTGAGACTTTACGACATCAAAATAATCAGCATTAAGTATTTTAACACGAACAATTGAAACGGTTTAAACAGTCTAAAGTAATGTTGGACTTAAAAAAACATAATATTATTATGTCTAACAACAAATAACTGGTAATAAACTTTAGGGATACGCCAACTTAATCAAAAAACGGGTTCCCCTAAAAATAAACTACTGGAACTTCCCGTTAATAATAGGACATTGCGCCTGCATAATCACACTCATAATAGTCAATTATTCAGTATAAAATTCTGTTTTGTTTTGAGATATAATTTCTTTTTGAGATAAGTATGGTGTACCTATATTTTAATTTTAATGCAGAATATAATTGAAGTATTTTCTGTTTCTTTCGCATTGTATTCTGCCCAAAAATAAATAATATTTTTGGGACAACGCGGCGAATAGTGCGATAACGTATACACTGTTGTAAGGACGATATTGAGATCGAGGGAAAACGTTACCGTTGCGCGTTGTGAAGGCGGATATCGGATCTCGTATCGAACCTTTTAAAAGAAATATATTACGTCACCGACGAAAATGGACAGTACAACATATAGCAGATGTGTCTTGAAGTTTTCAGTTGCTACTGATTCCAAGGTGGGGCGAGGGTTTAATCTACTCGTATGTATTCGTACTCGTATAAATAAATACCGTTGGTCAGTCGATACCGACGGCTAACCTAGCTCACCTCTACGGTTACCGTTTGAGATAACAACCTGCTATTGATCTGTCAGTGAGGTATAGAGCCTATAAATACATCAATATCTCGTATTTGTATTTTGTAGCTAAAAAAGTTAACCTACAAGATAAATTTTTAATATCCGGTAGATGATGAAAGTGAAATGCTTTGTTGTTGTTTAAGAAACAAACTGTCATGAAACATTACATGTTAGTCAATAATTACAAATTGTAAAGTAAATTAAGTACAGAAGAAGATTAAATTAATAGCCATCCTAATCAAAAACGTAGGGAGTGAATAAAGTATTCTGAAGTTGATGCGCGCTATTTTCATCTAAGAAAAATATAAATTAGTTTGGAAAAGTTTATTGGAAGAAAAAAAATTGAAGTGTTTAAATATGTCATCAAGTTCCTAATGTTGAGTCAGCTAATCATAATAAATCTTATACGTCAGTTCATCCGACCGGAATTATCCCGGCATTGATCGCCGCGACTGCCATTCTTCAACATCTAACAGATCGAAGGAAACTTATAAATATATACCTATTTCTTTGAAGAAAACCGACAAACCTTTGATTCTACATATTGAACTATCAGATAAAGTCAAATGGAAATGTCGCTTTAAAATAAGTGTCCAATGAATACTACTGGGAATATTGTTATAACCACGAATCTATACACGAATTTTAAATCGTAACATAACCAGAGTAAATCTATTCTAGAGTTTTTGCATTATTCTGCAATAACGTCTTTAAATAATGGAATATAATTAGATTTTCCGGAAATGGGATATTGTTTTCCTTGCTTTATAGGCGGTGACACCCGCCACCACAACCTAAGAAAAGTTATAATTTGATTACACAAGTCTCCTGATTTTGCAATATTCAAATTATGTATTTGTATATTCTGAATGAAACGTTAATTTAGTATTGTTTTCACAAATTAACGATTTCAATGGTAATTTAAGTGTCATTAAAATATTATGGGCCTATATTTATTTATATATGTATGTATTATATATATCTAATATAACGAAGTTTTATTATGAATTACGAGTAGTTACGTAATATAACCCGTAATCTAAACTAAAAGTTAAGGTTATGATGAAAAGCTTAATTTTACACATCATGCTCGCATGCAAAAAATATAAAAATTGAACCAGAGTAACATTTTTATATACGAGTACCTACTTAATCCTAACTGAGTAGATACGAGTAGATAATATATGTTAAGGTAAAATAAAAATAATTACATAAATATAGCCTTTTTTATCTATGTTGTGCCCTTCTTTAATGAGAGGATTGTTCATTGCACGTCGATTACTCAATTGTGGCCGGACAAAGGCCTTGGTGAGAGAAAAATGTTTTGTTCCGAGTCTTTAAAATTCACCGCACATTATGGCAAATGGCCAAGAGCGACAATTGTCCCTTTCTAACAATTCACATTGGGGCACGGGATTTCTGAGTCTTGTTTTAATGTCAGAAGTTCTATCAATAATTTATCGAGAAACGGCGACGGGAATGCGATAATATCGATTTCCTCTTTGTACTTGGAGTGTCGCTGCGCAATTCGCTTTTAAGACTCGAGATTTATTTACGTTTGTATAAAAATGTAACCTCCACAGCGTTTATATGTACGAGTATGTGTACTAATTGAACCATTTTATTTACGAAATATCGATGAGACTTAGCATTCCGCTTTATTTGTATGTTATGCGCTATATAGTGTATAGAAACTACTTTAATATAATCATTATTGTACAAAATACAGAACTCGATGACACTATTGCAAGATTCAGATCGGTTCATAAGATAAATTAACATAGTTAAGAAAAGTTAAAAGAACGAATATTATACCCTATTGTAACAGTATAGTTCTACTTCAACTTAAAGTACGTTCAACAAAATAAACCTTTCCCTCCTTATTATATTACTAGCTTTTGCCCGCAACTTCACGCGCGTTTAATTCGGAGTAAAACAATCCCCATTCCCTATACCGTGAAGATATCTTGGGATTTGTAAATTCGTATACTATATTTTAATTTATTGCCATGAAGAAATTCTGAATTGCAACGCGTGCGAAGCCGCGGGTAAAAGCTAGTTATACATGTAAACTTTCCTCTTGAATCACCCTATCTATTAAAAAGATCCGCATAAAAATCCGTTGCATAGTTTGAAAGATCTACGCATACATAGAGACAGGAAACGAAAGCGAATTTGTTTTATACTATGTAATATAGAGTAAAGAAGATGTTTGCCGTCAAAATTAAAAGACAGTACGAGGGTATTGGCCTATATGAGGGTATAGCCACACAGATATAACCACACAGGAGTACCCACAAATATTACGTGGGTAGTGATGCTAATGAAACTAATTTCGTCTTACAGTAATTTGATTATTTTGGTTTAAGCTTTACATATCCACTATAAAATATCGTAAACGTAACACAAGTGAATCGTGAAGATACAAATGGGGATACTCCTATTTTATTATTTTCGTATTCCGCTTAGTCTGGAAAAAACGTGATATACGAGCTGAATGAAATTTATGACCGCTCGGTACAGACGGATAAGCGTGCGGAAAGCTTTAGCCGGCAACCATTTGCGGCGTTCGTTTCTAGTAACAGCTTTTCTTAACGGAAAGGTAATGTGCGCTACTGACTTTAAATGGGGTCTTAATAATATGGACGCGTATAGTGTCGGTGGTGGTTTAAGGTTTCACTTTGCGGTCGAGAAGCCGGGGATCGCAATCGCCCGTTTCTACTCGAGTGAGCCGTGACGCAACGCTGCGCGCCGCCGGCCCCGTCGCGGACGGCTGGCAGAAAAGTGAGGTAAAGCCTCCATAACTGATACATTTAGTATAACCTCACTCGTGTCTGTCGCGATTTGCGATCAATGTTATTTTAAAAAGGTTACAAATTATTTCTAACTTTCAAATATAGTTAAGGTTTGCAACGATTTTATAGCTACTTTATTTTGATATTACATTATGTGCGAAACAGAATATGAAAATAGGAGCATAATTAAAAAGGGTAAATTTGTTTATACTAAATGGAAGCTTAATTCTTCTACTTGTCAGGTTTTCTATTTCAACAAAGAATACAAATGGTTCTATACAATTGTCTACTCACGGCTAATGGCAAAGTATTATGGAAAGTTCCAGAACTTAAAGAACACATCGGGTACTCTGTCCTAGTCGTGATGGCAATGTAACCATTGAATATTTCTGAAGCGATTCAAGGCAATTCACATAGTTTCAGAAGATTAACCCATAAGTTTGGTTATACAATAAAACATGTAGGTACAGTGATGATCCGCAATTGGTTGGGAGCTGTTTGCACACGTTTTCTAAAATGCGCTGTCACATTTTTAAAATTATACAAAATTCTTTAATCTAATACTGGATGTAGTGGAACTTAGTCGATTTTCCGGAAAAAAATATCCGGGGAAGTATATTCTAAAATATCGCATGATAAGCCACTCTGCAACCCTTTTACCATGTACTGTGTTACTCATCTTTGTACACGTATATACGTGAATTTGTGAGGCTTTTTGCTAATGCTAGCGATTCCAGTGATTCTTGACTCTTGGAGAATGCTTTATCGTACGGGCTACACATTGCCAATTTGCACATGATACGGGAAAATAATATTTTGCAGATGATTGGCTGTCATATTGCTATATTAACTTGCACCCATTTCGTAAATCATGTATCCGCAAATATAATAAACGGATAACACATGCCAATGGTATGGATGGATGTTCTTTAAGAAAGTTAGCCTGAAATCCGCATTCTATAATATTGAAAAATTAAAGTACGTACCTACAGAAGTTAAATTACGTTGTACATAGCTGTAACATTGAATAATGTTCAAGATTTTTATATCCGGCCATACACATGTTTGCGTAAAGAAAAATTAAATTAAATTAAACGAGTTGCGCCTCACCGGAGTCGCCTCTGTAATACGTTTACCCGGCTTTCAGTAAAAACGGACGCGCCGCTAGATAACCAGACCAAGTTGTTCCATTTATTTCAAGTTACAAACGGGACTCGTTTTCTGCGATAGCGAAGTAAACTGGAGCACCACATTCCATTTTAACATCAAATTACAGTTTTACAGAAATGTCACTGATTCATATTTGATACTGTCAAAGTAAACTGCTATTTATTATCAGTGCTTCTGCTATATTCATTAATCAGTGAACAGGATACAAGAAATTTCAGAAAACTAATATTTACTACTTGTTATATCAGTATTATAATATGGATTGGTGCTAAATTATTTTTGTGTGTCATTTAATTTTTGAAAGAAACAAAGAAAGTTATGAAATTGATCGCTTCTAAAAATAGCAAAGATGTTATCTTTGTAAAACAGTTGTATTTAATTTTTTTTTCATTAAGTACGTTAATTAGTGTGCATATTTTGGCGAATTTAACTTATAAATATTCTTATTTCATCTAAGTGTCATTCTCAGGTATCTATGAATAAAAAAAACCAACCATCTATAATGAATTATAAGAAATATTTAATTTTTTAAAACAGCCTCTGCCGTGAAAACAATGCAATGCAATTCTCACCCATATCATCAACTCGTATACCTGTACCACGAAAAGCGAACGAAAAGAGCTTTATTGGTTCCGTTGCTTTTGTTTTGGAGTTTTTTGTACTCCCAAACGAATATCGTGGACGCTCGGATGACATGGTCGATAACGAGAAATTGAAGACGATAGTGGAAGCGGACCCGGTTAGAACTCGCGCTGAGCTGGCGTCGACTTTTGACATGGGCGTCAAACAATATTGGATCGCTTAAGGGGCAAAATCGGTAAAAATATCTCAGTAATTGAACCGTGTTCCGCGAGAAGTTCGTGTTCGAGACCCTATTAGATTGATGAATCGATTATCATAGATATGAGTAGGTTTGGATGAGAACAAATTTGCCAGTGGATTCTATTTCATAACTTTCATCGTTACAAAACCACCGCTATATCTATTGTTACAACATAGAAGTCGTTAATAAATCAAATTCTGTTTCCATCTGTTAACCGTTACACGCGTATCCATAGCTACTAAAGTCGATCATCTCAGTATTCGGTGTAGCTACGCGCTGTGACCAACTTCGTGTCAACGTAAACTTGAATAAATTAGTATTCCATTATTAATAGTCTTATTAGCGACTGCTACTAACGGGACTAATTGACACAATCAGTGCTATTCCTAATATTCTGTTCGACGTCGTTTGTATGTACCTATTTATGGGTGAGATGGGATACTTTTGACTACAGCCTCTTTGTTTGCTACTGTCTTAAAAAACACTTCAATACTCGTTTTATTTATCCAAAAGTAAACAAGTGCTATGTTGTAGAAGCATATTCGAAGGAAGCTTTATCCCATACCGAAGAAAATTAGGTATTTGACGTATACATTATGGCTAGGTATGTATAGGTTTATTTAGGTATATTCGTATGTTGTTCGTTATACCCGCTGATAGCTTCGAGATTTTTAGTGGCCATAATGATATTCGATTATGATAAATTGATTCGATACGCTACAACTGGACCTTATGAAAGTTGTTTCTAAAAGGTAATATGGCGTATTACGAACGCGATCCTAGAATGCCTTGTTAAATGGTGTCTTAATTTTTTTACTTAGATTATAAATGTGTTGTATTTCAGTATAAACTATTTATAGCTTTTAAATTTTTCAAATACAACAAATATGAGAATGGATCCCAAATTACAAAATAATGAGGATGTATAATGAACATTCCAATTCGAATTAATTTATTAGTAACGTTTTTATATTACGGTTTAATAAAAGTGATGTTTAAGTAAACAAGATGTTTGATTGTTATTTCTTCATATTTCTATATCAACTTGAAAAATTGAAGAAAATGATTGCAGCACTGTTGAAATGCAGGCGTCCTCGCGTTCAGATTATTAATTGCAGTGCATGTTCATGGATTATATGAACATACATATCAATAGCGCCATCTAGTTGCCCGCTATTGAAAGCCACTCGGTAAAAAGGATGAGTTTCGTAGAAAAGTTAAAAGAAATGAACGAAGGTAAATTTACGAAATCAATGTGATTTCTGTATCTTTAGGGCATTGATCATATATCCCACTAGCGCATCATTTCAGCTTTTTAATATGTATAGCGACAACACAGAACCGCGTGTTTAGTAGGTACTACATAACGGACCTTTGAAAACAGCACGGGAATAACAGAAGTAGCAACTTCTACAGAATGTAATTCCAACTTTAGCCTTTGTTTGTGATAAATGTCATGGAACATTGAGAGTGAAATTTAGCTAGGAAACGTAATAACGCATAAGCCTCTCGTAATTACGCGTAGGATACACATATTACAGTAACTGTGTCGCGAGCCAATCATGTCAAATGTGACTTGATATTACAGAGCAAATTATACCTAAAGCAGTGTTCGTTCGCTTTGTGAACGACGAAAAGTTTTTGGATATTGTTTGTTACATAACAATTTGTAAATAAAAAAACAATGCTGAATATAAAATCGGATTGAATAAAATACGTTAATATGTACACACACGTATTTATTTATGTATGGAAGGCAGGTGACGATTGTTCTTTTATTTCTTCTTTCTTACAAACAATATGCCACAGAACAGCGTTGGTATATAAAGTTTTTCCAATTTACTTAGCGTATAAAATGCTAGTATTTTTTGTCATTGTTCACGATAAACTTCAAAGTTGCCGAACCGATTAGAAAATTTCGCGGCAATAGTGAGTTTGGAAAGGAAACAGACAAGCAATATATCGCGGTGACAAGTCTAAAAGTTTGACAAAGGTTAAGAAGTCCTCCTTGCGTGGAAGGAACTATTATCAAATGTAGTTTCGTATTCTGGAGTTTTCGTTCAATAATATAAGAATGAGTGCTATCTTAAACTGACATATTAATATTTTGCTCAAGAGTATAAAGGTACAGTGCCTTGTAAATTCCCCATTACAAGCCGGCGTGGTTAAACATATGTTTAGGTAAATAGTTCTTCATTTCGTTATCATCTACCCTGTACCTATAACGTTATACTTAATGATCCCTTCGAAGTTTTATTATATAATGTCTATCTATCAGTAATGTATTACATCTGAACCTCGGAAAAGATTTTCTCTGCTTATATTAACCAGTAAACCTATTAATTATTTATTATATTGTGTAAAAATACTTAACTTTTTGGTAGTACGATGGTATTTGTTTTCGTATCGCATAAAATAGGTTTTTGAAACTCGCAGAAAAAGCGTTAAGTAAGTACAAGCCGACAACACATGGCTTTTTGGTGATTGCTCGTGTTAAAGGATCCATGTACTTGTTTATTATGAAGATAGAATAATCAGATGTATTTTGTGCTTATAACAAGACTGTTCTTAGCATATAATACAATATACATACTACAATTATTCTATTTAAAGCAGGGGTCATAGCATTTAAACCCTTAAAATGCAACGATATAATACCTAGTATGAGTATTTGAGCTGGATCTCCAGATTATATTTTAAGCAATTGTAGAACATTTTCGTAGCTTTAATCAAAATGTCATACCATTCACGTTACATTAAGACTGGAAAGTAACTGTTCTCTTTAAATAGCTGGAATTGCTACCAACGAAATTGGGGTTTCAAATTATAAATATTTAACGTATGAAACGTGAATCGCAAGATTTTTTGGACAAACTCACTGTGATTAAATATTGCCTAAAACTTTCGAATGATATGCTTTTAAATAATTTTGTGGTTTATATAATAATGTGTTTCAGAGTGAAAGCAATAAAAGTATAATACTACATCATAAAATGTGGTTTCGGGGGCCGACAGCCGCTAAATTTATTGCATCGTGTGGATGCAAATTCACAGCACTCCTGTCAAAATAGAACACTACTTTACTTTAGTTATATATACGGTTTTAGATCATTCATTCACACTTACTTATTCTCTTTGCAGAGACTTTTCAGATGAATCTAAAACGATTTAATATGTACTTTTATTATTTCACTGCTGAACATAATTTTAGTTCACATTATAAAAAGTCATACTTTATCATGTTGGCCAAGTGCGGACTGGCGGGTTTGGTTAGATCGTTTTACAAATTTGTGGAAAGCTCTATATCTTAATTTTATACAAGAGGTCCATAGCAGAAGGGAGATTCAGTTTTTTCCGATATTTCCCTCTTTTTACCTAAAAAGCTTACTCAGTGTACTAGGGTCATTTTCAAAAGAAAATGAACCAAATCGGTTCTGCCGTTTTCATGGGATCCGCTTACGGACGGCCAGCATTTTATTTTATTCTACACTAACTTGTGCCCGCGGCTTCGTGCACGTTTAATTCGGAGTAAAACAATTCCCCTGTGAAAATTTCCTGCTATCTTTGGAATATCTAAGTTCATATACAACATTTACGTATTGCCATTAAGAAATTCTGAAATGCCACGCGAGCGAAGCCGCGGACAAAGGCCAGTTATACATGTAAACCTTCCTGTTGAATCACTCTATCTATTAAAAAAAACCGCATCAAAATCCATTGCGTAATTTTAAAGATCTACGCATAAATAAGGACAGGAAACGAAAGCGACTTTGTTTAAATAATGCGACGATGTAAGTATTGAAAAATACAGACTTAGAAATCAGATAATTAAATACAATTATATTTTTGCTGATATATGTAGATTTGACACGAAAGTCCACACGCCACGAATTATAATTTAGCTAATGTGCGTTTTATAAGGTTCCCAGCATTCGTACTTGGACCGAGTTACCGACATTACATAAATTACGGCAATAATTACTCTTATTTGAGTCCATTAAATCCGGTACGGGTCCTTGGCCCGAACATGTAAGGTGGATAGATAAAGCCAGAGAGGTTCCCTGTAATGAATATACCTAACTACTTTGTATAGCAAAAAGGCTGACTTTTGAGCACTTTGTGTCCTCGAAATCGAGGGTATTGCGGAGTGAATATTTTAGTCTTTTCAATAAATAAATCTTGCCTACGTGTGAAGGAGCAGTAATGTAAATTTGTTTATAATTTAGTTGATATAAGATTTTGGTAAAGAAATGAATTACTTATTTGTAGGACGTACATATTGAGTAATGACATTGCTTTTTATACATATATTAGAATATTTTACAATATAAAGAAATCGATACATCTTTTTTGTGCACATTACTGACATTTAACCAATACATTTAATATTTATAGGACAAGATTAATGTATTCGAATTTCAAAAATATCATAACATTAAAGGGTATTTATATCATCTTTATACGGCATATTGAAAGCTATGATATTGTAAAGAAAAATGGTTGACACGGTACTTCGTGAGTGAAGTATAAAGTGATTTCAGTCTTATCACTGGGGGAGAGCGAGCCGACTCGGCGACAGGAGATCAATGATTTAAATTTCCTTCCCAATTGAATTTTACCTTCGAGCAATAATGGAAGATATTCTCTTGAAATATTTATTCTGTTGTGCTCGGTTACGCCTGATACTGATTTTAGCAAACATCTCAATTTACGGACATTACGACGATTGCACATCAACATTGTGAAACATGATTAAATACAAATTCAACTTTCTATACACGAACAAATCATATCATGCTTACTGCATAGAACGTTCTGGAAGAGCGCCGCACAGATACAATGACGGGACATGAAGCTTTTCAATTTATTTCTGAAGGGACAAAACGCGTGTGGTTTTCATTATTTCGCATGTTAATTCGGCCTGGCTATAATATGCTTACAGCTCATTATAATACAGCTGGTCTTAATATGATTCTGTAGTGTAGGCACAGCAATTTATTACTTTCATCAATTTAAATGGTCCTATTTCATAACAACAAATGACTACTTTGTACTGAATGATTCTAAACTACAATTAAGACATGAATGTTAAACATAACTTAATTCAAAGATGTATTGGTTAGGTTGATTGGTTGTATGGGTATATCTTAATGCCAGACAAATTGCCACCATCACAGAAGCATAAATATACGAGCAAGATATAATATCTATTGAAAATATTAAATTTGCGATATATTTGTAACAAATATCTTGGAACAAATTGCATATGACCCTAAAATCCCTAACTAAGCAAAGCTACCACGGAAGCAAAAGCTGATTATTAGTCAAGTTTAATAGTTTTATTATATACATAGGTACCAGTACTTATAACCTAAGAGCTGTTCCCACTTGTCGGGTTTCGGATCCGAATTTTATTAGTTTTGCTCTATTGGAGGCCTCCCCCGACTTCGGCTTGTTTGCGGGTGGATGGAAGGCTGTTATGAGTGTGTGTTTGCAGTTTAGTGAAACTCCCTGAAAAATACCAACTCCTAGTTCTACGTACTGATTAATAACTGATCCCATTGTTGTTTTATTATAATTCTTCCTGATTGTATATGATGATTTTTTAAATTATTGACTTATTGTTGTTTATTGCTTATTTTTTAAGGATTGTTCAGATTTATTTCTCTTAGAGCCAGGTATTTAAGTTATTATTATTTTTATGACGTTTTCAATTAAATTTTATGTATTTTTCATTTTGGTATCTGAGTTGGTGTAATTGGACTTGATGTCCGTTTTAGTTAACTATAAACAAATAAATAAATAAAAATAAATCAATTAATCGGAGGCTCTAGTAGCAGAGCATTTTATATACACTTATCGGAAACCGATTTTGTGTCGGCGCCGTCAGTAATCGGATCTCGCTCGCCTTTAAGACTAGCGCTGTTCACATTTTGTCGGTTGTCGGGGCCGACTCCCCTCCCCCGCTTCCCCTTGCTTCGCCCGTGCGTACGTCGACGTCATCGCGCGCACACAAACATCGCGGTGCGCAAGCAGAGCTGTTGTGTTTTTATTGACGGTTCGTAATAAGTAATAATGGAAATCAATATAAACCCTGAAGAATTAATCACACTAGTTCAGGAAAGAGGTGTCCTTTGGGACAAAACTTTAAGTGATTATAAAGAAAGGCAATTGAAGTTATCTGCATGGCGAGAAATTTGCTGCCTACTCATACCTAATTTTGAACATTGGGACGAGACAGAAAGACAAGCATGTGGTAAGTGTCTAAGTAATTTATTTAAAAATGGGCCAGGTATACATATCGTCGACTAAATAGAAAAATGACGTATTTCAATTTTTTTTGGAAAATGATATTATTACATAAAACGAGTCTTCTATCAACATTCTTATGTTTTATGTAATAATCTCATCTTCGTAAAAAAAATGAAATATCTCATTTTTCTATTTAGTCGACGATATGTATATCAGCCGAGAATCTATCTGTCTGAAGCAAAATGCAATACATACACATATTAATCTTGCGGTTGCCAAGGTACCGAGCCCATTGTTGAAATGAAGTAGTTAGCACATTCAGATTGTATGCCATTTGCAATAGGACCACCACGTGGATTACAGTTTTGGAGTTGTAGGTACTTGTTTTTGCATCGGATTTTCTACCGCACACTGAATATCTTCAAAGTTCACACCGTCTTTTTCTCTTACAAAATTATGTAACACTGTACACGCTTTTACAATTTCGATAGCCGTGTCTGGATTGACATCTAGTGACCGATGAAATATTCTCCATTTATTGGCTAAAATACCGAATGCCGATGAAATATTCTCCATTTATTGGCTAAAATACCGAATGCACATTCAACGTACCTCCTTGCCCGACTTGTGCGATAAATATTCTTTTCTTGTAATCCAAATGAGTGCCTGCAAACGGTCACAAATTGGTAGATAATGGGAAAGCCTCACCGCCCACGAGAACGTAACGCATATCTTTTTGAAGTATTTCATGTAGAGGCCTTGGTTTTGGTATATTTAACCTACCATCATTCATTTTCTTCCACCAGGAATCACATTCCTTTCCATAAGAACCAACACTCATTAAAATTAAACGATATTGTGCATCAACAACGCCTAATAAAACAAAAACAAATGTAAAATAGTCTTTGTAATTTAAATATATCGAGCCGCTATTATTTGGTTTCTTCACTCTAACGTGCTTTCCATTAATGGCTCCAAGACAATGTGGAAAATTGGCTTGATTTCAAAAGCTTTTGCAATTTCCAACTATTTTCTCTCATTATCAAGTATATTCATGAACTCTCCTCTTAATACATCCCAGATAGTGCAACTAATTTCTTTGCAAATCTTACGAATAGTTGACACACCAACTCTGTAACTATAGTGCAATTCTTTGAAGGAATAACCCGACGAACAATACCTGTAAAATAATAAAATAGGCAAGATAACATATGAACGTATTTTAATTGCAGGTAAACTAGTATCTACAAAGTGGTCGAATTTAAGAGATGCCTGGATGCGAGCAAATAAAAATGATGTCAGAAAATCTGGAGCAGGGGCGAAGTTTTCAAAGCCATATATATATAAAGAACAGATGAGCTTTTTGCAAAAAGTTGCTGAGCCTAATCGCACTCATGATTCTGTCCATAAGCGTCCAAACGATACATGTCCAAAGACGTCAGCGGCTAAAAAAAAAGACAAAAATTCAGAGGTACCAAATGACAAAAATTCAGAAGTACTGATTCCAAGCACTTCCAAAAAGCCCATGTACCTCGATGACAAAATGGGCCACTTTTTCGATGGCAGGCTATCAACAGACAGATATGAAGAACATCCGATGCTCTCTTTTTTCAAAGGTGTTCTGCCGAGTGTTACGTCTTTTGACGATGATGAAACTTTAGAGTTTCAATCGGGCGTACTGTCACTGATCCAAAAAATTAGAAACCAGCGTGGAAGTCGTTTATACCCTTCAAATTATGAGTTGCATTCACCGCCAAAAGATCACGGGTTTCAAACTGTATATTTGTCAGGGAACCAGAATGTGCACCCTACAAAGAAGCAGAATATCCTTCATACAGGTGGATATGGATATTCGACACGTCAACCTGTCAAACCAGCTTCACCTACTTGGTCACAAGTGTCACAAAAGACTAGTTCTACTGAAGATTCGGTCTTAGATTTTAAGATTTTTTAATGTCTATTGAATTTTCTCTTCAAAATTATAAAGTTCTGTCTTAAAATAGATATGCGTGAATTAAAACGAACTGCTTTATTCTTAATATTATGAGTATAATATTATTATCTTATCTTAGAAATATTAAGAACCTTTCTTCAGTACAAATCCGGTCAAAATCTTGTATTTTGGTAGTTTATGTTTACTGATATTTGAGCCAGTAGATCGTTGAATGTAGATATTGACATCCTAAAATAATGGAAAAGCTTAATTTCGTCACTTCTCAATTCTTTTATTAATTTCTGGAATGTTCCCAAACTAAATCGTTCCCTCAGGATTGCATGCACCCAATATTTTCTTTCCTTCGCTCTCTTTCTTTGATTTCTCTTTTAATAATAACAAGCTGGCCCGGCGAACGTCGTGTCGCCTTACGACAAAATAAATCCTCGTTATTCCCGTGTAAATTCCGATCCCTCGGGAACTCCGGGATAAAAAGTAGCCTATGTATTATTTTGGGTCTTCAGCTACCTACATACCAAATTTCATCGTAATCGGTTCAGTAGCATTTGGGTGAAAGA
>DWQT01001600.1:0-16249 GCA_018244895.1 Myscelus amystis hages
CAGGACCGGACGGAGTGGCGCCGATTAGGGGAGGCCTATGTCCAGCAGTGGACCTCCAAAGGCTGATGGATGGATGATGGATGGACATCAGCTATCTGCTAAGAAAAGTCCCTTCAAAATCGGTCCGGCCGTTTCAGGGTTTAACTGGAACAAACAAACAGACAGATAGACAAAAACTGTAAAAAATGTTAATTTGGTATATGTACTGTGTCTAATTATATATGCATTTAGTAAAAAGCGGTTCATTTAATATTAAAAACAGACACTAAATTAATTAGCAAAATTAGCAGACGCTTTAATTCCATACAATTTTGTTATTTTTAATCGAGTTTTAAAAATGAGTAAAATATTAGCCAACATTTTTAGCAGAATTACCAGATAAACTCATTTTGTGTTCTTCAAATTTCTTGACAATAGAAAAATGTAATGAAGGGGTACCGTCAGCAAAAAGTAAGGAATTTGGTTCCAAAATTCATTTCAAACATCTTAATATTGCTTTTGGCGACGGTGATGAATCGTAATAGGTGTCATTGCGTTAGTTGTGTGTACAAAGATATAATTCTTTTTTATATAATCTGTCTACAGCTGTCATTGTGACGTGGTCTGATGGATACATAATTGACGCATATGCATAGGGATATATTATATAGCTGAAATCTGTGCTACTTTGTTGTGGCGGTATCTTGGTATAAAACCCACGTAATATTTCTGTCTATATATTACTTTCATTGTTTTAATTGAAGGTGGAAGTTAATCAAGGTAACTTTAGTTATATCTAGTGTAATAGAATTATGATTAAATTTATAATAATAAAAATAGAGTGAGTTTCACGATAAGAAGACAAATTATAACATTCGAAGTTAGATAACGTTCAAAGCATGCTTTAGAAGAAATTGGATTCCTAAAAATTTTTTTGTGGAATCATAAATTTAGTTTTAATGTACTTAATCTTGTCGTTGAACTATTGTAGTAGTTATTCTTCGAATGTTTTACACGTGTCTTTGATGATTTTTATTTAAATATCTTCTTGGACAGAACCATTGTGTCATTATAAGTATCTGAAAATGACTTAGTGTTATTATTGGCTTACCAGAAATTTTAATTATTTTGAAATAAAAAATATCGATATGGTTTTTTGTGTATTATGACGTTAGAGGGGAGGTGTCGTTGATGTTACAGGATGTAATGTTTTAAAAAAAATCTGGTCTTCAATAAAACGTATATAATGCACTGTTTTAAAGCCAGTAATGCATTTGAACTTTTAGGCGATTTTTAATGTCCAAAATGATAATTCCATTTACCATCAGAAGACTTGACCGTGTGCTTTTTATCTGTATAGATAAGTCAAGACTTTTTTATTTCCAGTTATATGAAATTTAGAATACATGACAGCATACTTATTTAATGTACAGTACAACAAAGTGATTGAAAAGTGCATTTACCGCATTTTATGAAGCGGCAGTCATAAAATAAAAATTATGTTTTTTTAAAGCAAGTTACTTCTATGAATTCAAAAAAATTGCTCACTTTTTTATGATTGATTCAACTGAACACTATCCTATACCGTTTTGATTATTCAAACCAACTATGTTTTGTTCGTTGATAATTCAATAGACAAATAGGAATGGAATAAAAGAAGGTAGTCGACGTAATTTTCATTATCTGGTGTTTTTGTATTAATCAAATATATATTTGTGATATAATTATGTCTGCATATATATTAGGGTGATGATATTGATTTTGTTGAATATAATTCATTTATAAGTGGAAAATGTCAAATAAGCTCATGAATTATATTCATATTAATTAATTTGGAGTAATTTTTATTTTATTTAAAGAAATCATATCGTAGTATGCGGTGGGAATATTGACGCAATGTTGACTACCTACCATCTGACTTGTAAACTAAAGTCTTCCATAAATAAAGATTTGATTTCATTTGACTCAATTTGATTTTATTTGGTTAAATTTGATTTGATCAGTCTATATAAAGATAATATTTTATAAGGCTTACGTTGTGGTGGATATGTATAATGAATACCAGATTTATTAAATGTGTGACTATATGCAATATGCTTCCTAGTGTTAAACACAATTGGTTTATTTTATTATGATTGGTTGGATTAGTGCAAGTTTTCCAAACAGGGATTGACTGTTATTCAGAGAACATACTGGCCATGAGAATGATAATGTTCTGGCTATAGTACAGTTATTATGTAGTATGGATAACATAGGCACTGTTAAATCCCCAGTTTTTTGATGAAAAGGAGGCGGTGTATTATTATAAGAATGTGATTTTATATCACATGTCCAATTTGAAATTATGACCAAAAATACTGTGATAATATATACATATATACATGGTGATGACATGTTTTACATATTGACGACTACAATGTTGGTTTCAGATGTTTGGTTTTTTTATGACGCTGCTTGGATGGGTGGGACTCAGCCCAGTCCCACTTATGGCCAACTTGATTGGTACAACAGAGCCAGCATTGAAGCTCCTCCTCTCAATTTTAATAGCATATCCCTTGGCCATTGTATACCACAAACATGTGAGGAAGTATAAGGATTACAGAAATATATACTTCATTATCACTGGTGTTGACTTGGCATTTTACAACTTTGGTTTAGCAATGTTTCATAATGCAGTGCCTGTTGTAGTTATGTATTTTTCCACACTGTTGCTGGGTCCGGGCAAGTTCAATGCAATTGTTTCATTTGTATTCAATTTATCATACTTGTTGGTGGGGTATATGATGACAGAGTCCGAAGATTACGATATAACTTGGACTATGCCCCATTGTGTATTAACATTAAAATTGATTGCACTGTCGTTTGATTTATGGGATGGGAAAAAATTGTTGAGGGGGGAAGAATTGTCTGCTAACAACAAGAAAACAGCGCTCACAGAAAATCCCGGCTTTCTTGAACTCATTGGATTTGTATACTTTCCTGCCTGCTTCCTCGTTGGACCTATATTCTCCTTCCGGCGATATATTGATTTTATATCGGACAAGTTTCCACTTGAGGGAGAATCAAAAAGTTATGAAAAGTATGCTATTGCACGACTATTTCAAGGAATAGCATATCTAATAGCGTTTCAGGTTGGAGGTACGTGTTTGTTTATTTATAACATTCATGTCATTGCATGAACTGACGATATTCTAATTCCGAACTGTCTCTTTTTAGTGTCAGTTTTCAACATGAAATACATGCTGTCTGATGAATTTTGGAACACATCTATCTTCTACCGTCATTTCTACTGTGGTTTGTGGGCACATTTCGCTCTCTATAAATATATCTCATGCTGGTTGTTGACTGAAGGTAATTCTTATTTTTATTCTTAATTGTTCCATTATATCTTATGTATTTATTTACTACAGAACCCCGCTGGCATTACCAGAGAACCCTTATGTGTTAATATTGTTACAATAATAAACATATGTTAAACCTTAATGTATCATAATTTTATAAGTTCTTGTTCTTGTGATTTCGAATTAGGCAATTGAATTCCTGTGGTATAGTAACCAGACAGCTGATAAACATACATATATACAAGAGAATACTTATATATATATATTAATACACCCATACACAGAGCAAACAATTAATGTGCTCATTGGACAAATGTATGTCCTGAGCAGGAATCTAAACCAGACTGTCGGTTATGCAGTCAGGGTCTCGTTCCTCTATCTAATTGTCTTGTTTCTCTTAAGATGGTACATTGCATTAATAATTATTTTATTAAGAAATCATTTACATTTTATAACCGAAGGTGGTTTCAACTTAAGATTTAATCTCTTTCTGATCTTTTATAAAAGTCTCCACACTGGGGTCTGCGATTAGAATTCTGGAATGCATCTTGGATTATAAAAAATATGTGCATTTTAATATTAAATATTTTTATTACTCCACACCTGGTCAGTAATGGGGCTGACAGAGAACCACAAGCGCCAAATATCTCTATCTATATCTCTGGAGTGATACTTAATATTAAATCAGTATAACAGTGATAGAAATTAAATATTCTTTATAATGTTATCTATGGTATTTGAAATCGGACAATCCGCACTAAACCAGTGCGATAGACTATAGCTTGAGACCACCTTATGTGCAAGGAGATTCATGATCAATTGTGGAACACTAAAAAGTTAGAAAAAAAGGCATGTGGCACAGTGGCATGTGGCACATCTTTGATTTTTTTATTGACATTTGAGTCCATACAAATTTCACATCTTTATGTAACATTTTTGTTTTAGCTTCCAGTATTCGTTTTGGCTTGTCTTATAATGGCACAGAAGAAACAGAAGCAGGTGTGGTTTCAAAGTGGGACGGCTGCAACAATATAAAACTTGTAACGTTTGAGAGTGCTACAAAGTTCCAGCACTACATCGACAGCTTTAACTGCAACACGAACCATTTCGCCGCCGAGTACATATACAAACGATTGAAGTTTCTTGGTAATCGTAATCTCAGCCAGTTTTTCACATTACTTTTCCTGGCACTATGGCACGGAACTAGGTCGGGCTACTACATGACCTTCTTCAATGAATTCGTTATAATATATATGGAAAAGGAATTTGAAAGCATTGTGAGTAGAACTGATATTTATCATAGACTGTGGCAAAGTAATGCGAAATATTTGATGTATGCTTTTCTGAAAATGTATACCATAGTTTTTATGGGCTGGAGTTTAGCGCCATTTGATCTGAAAGTATTTTCTAAGTGGTGGAGTATTTATTATAGTCTGTACTTTTCAGGCTTCCTTATATTTTTGCCTTGGGCTTTCTTGTACAAGCCACTTCTAAAAAACACTGTGAAAACCTATTGCCCTCCTCTACAGAGTCATAAAGAAAATTAGAATTAAATTTAAAAGTGCACAGTAATTATTCACAGCCTACTGTAATTTACATTTGTTATAATAGTATTCAATAGCATCGATAAATAATTCAAGTTACAGTTGTATGAATGATTCAATTACACTATAAAAGCAATGTTTATTGCAATTTATATGAAATGTGAATTTTTTGCACAATTATTACAAGTGAATGTAGGAATGTAAAATCTAAAATGTTAGTTAAATTTTGTAGTTCTTAGAGTAGTAATGCTTTGGAAAAGATTTCGAATAGCTTCTGCATATTGCATACTTGATACTCAATTATGTTTCTTAAATAAAGGTATGTGTTTTATTTCACAATTTGCTTTTAGGTGAATTCCTTAGATAATTTTCTTTGTTCCGTTTATAAAAGAATATACCGTTTTCGCTGCATTTCTCTTGAAAGCTGACGTGGATGCCTTGCCTATATATAATATTATAAAATTCATCCAGCCTTTACTATTGATATTTCTAAGCCCTCTTTGCCATCAGACCCTTATTTTATAGAAAATTTTTTAAACTTATTTACGTACACATTTTATGTTTCTTATCGTATTCTATTTCCTTCAACTTTATCCTTCATCAGATCTATAATACTTTCAACATCTATTATTTACATTTGTTAGACATATATCATTATGCTGTATTGTCCATTTCTCCTGCTTATGCTGTATTTTCCATCCATTGGAACTGCAATTTAGCCAAAAAACCACCTGCTCTTACTGCATATCTATACAATATAATGTTTCTTATCACTGAACTGTCTAATACCTTATCACCTGTGTGCAATGAACAGCAGTTTATTAGTTTATTACAAATAACAAGGTTCAAAACGTTATCGTTCAATTGTGATAAAGAGCTAGACATTAAAATATTGGCCTCCTTATTATATATATTACCCACCAAAGTTATTACACGAAAATATGTTGTAAATGAACTTTCAATTATAAAAATATACATACATTACACGATGTTGACAATAATGTTATGCTTACGAAATTACATGCTTTGGTCCCAAGGACAGGTTCGGATATTTAATGTTAATGGCGTTTGCTGGCTTTGGGTCTTTTGCCTAAAGCATCTCATTAGTTTAAACAATTGAGAGGAGTGCCTTATACCGCCAGTCCTGTGCGTTGGTTGAAATGTCAAATTATTGTTCACAGTAATCATTTTTCCGGTTATTTACAGAACTGAAAATTTAAATTTTATTGGAAGTCTATAATTACTAACGTTAGAAATAATTGTGAAATTTAGTAAAACTACTAAAATTTCAATAGATAAATTAATTTTGTTGTTATTTATATAAGAGTATATTTTTTGTTATTGATGATGAATGGATTGTATTAATTATGTATAATGTATTAATCGTACAACTGCCTTGAATATAATTTATCATTTCTCTAAATATGTATATTGCTAAAATAATAATGCTATTAAATTATTATAGAAATTAATCCCAGTTCTCAAATGTCAGCGTCTTTTGTGGGCTATCAAATTATGTTTAAATCGAAAAGCTTTAAAATCGGGAGTATTAGGTTTCGATGTACTTTTAAAACAATAATGTAATCCTCACGGCGATTATACTGTCAATTTATTGTAACTGGACGTTTAACACTAGATACAAAAAAAGGTTATATTATTTTTAAATTTGCCGTCGAATTAAAGTTCTCAAGTATTCAATTTTGTTGTGGCACTTGATTCATATATGTATATATATTTAATAAATAATTCTCAAAACACTTAAGTGTAGGTAGTTTCTATGTAATTAGCGTTTGCGTAGATCATAGTAATCGTTCAGCGGCTTGGCGGCGAGTCATTCGGTCGAACAAAATATAAATTGAAACTTGGTAATGAATCTGTGGAGCTTACGTTACTTATAGACTCGTCGCAGTCCGGTCGTTACTAGATCGTTAACATTCGCTTGAATACAATTACATTTAGGTAGTCGTTCGAATTTTTTTTTCTAATTTCCATATTTAATCGCCCAAATAATGATGACGCATAAATAATGCACTCACTATTTGATAGATGCTTTATGCACGCCCCGGTCACCTACAATCTAGTTGACAGGAGCCTTGCAAGTCATTGTATTGCGATGCGGTACACGACAATTGATTTGAAGACGCGATACGTTGCAACACAAATTACAATGATGCGACCTGTACCTTTGTTCTTTTCGACACTGATGTAATTGATTACTAGTACGGCGGCTAACGATTAAAATGTATTAGCTTATTTAAATTAATAATGTAAGTATTTCATACATAAGGAGGAAGTTAAAAATACAACAGTTGTGTGGTAGTAGGTATGACTAGTTTGATTAGGTACACAATAAGCAACTTGACATATTATGTCAAGTTTATTTTTAATTTAGGTAAGAATGTTACAAATATTGGGTAGATTAAATGATTTTTTTATTGGTCCATCTGTTTCTAAAGAATATTCAAATCTCCACGATCTATCTAAGAAACATGAGTAAAATGTCTAAAAGCAAAATGACTTGTGTTATTGGCAAATTGGACGACTAAAACAATATTTGACGGAGTATGTACCTATAAGTAAGTAGTTTATAATTTTGATATATAATATGTAGTTGTAAGTAAACTTTCGGCCTGTACATTTATTTTTACTTTCTTCCAAAAAAAAAAATTGTACTTTCATCCAAAAATAAATGTTTTTTTACGAGTATCTTCAGGATTTTTAAGACGAATACAAATGCAGTAATAAAATAAATTGTTGCAATTACCGAGTGCCTAATTAACTAAATTAAACTTATTCTGCCGTTTACAGTGCTTTAACACACGTCCGTTTTGTAGACAAATTATATACATTAATTAAGCAAAGGTACCTAGGAACTAGACATTGTCTGTATAAACATTTGCGGCCGTTAATGTTTTTCTATATGTAATAATCTAAAAGTAATCGTAACACCTTATGTCTGATCTGCTGTCTGTATTGCTTTAAATTTATCTGAAGGTTAACATTATTGAATAAACTATTCGTGTATTGCACTATTGATGTAGTTGAACTAAGTAAAATATGCTGTGTGAATGCCTTACACTATAATAATAAATTAGGAGATATTTGTATAGAATTAGGTTGTTTTATTTAGCTTTATAATGTTTAAGATGAATAAAAATGTCTATGTAAATGGGCGAAAACAATAAATTTTGCCAATGTTAGGGACGGAGTAATTTATTTAATACTTTAAGAATATTGCCCAATTTTACACGTTCTTCACAGTCATTAACTAGGTCATTACTTTATTCAGTCCTCAGAAAAGATAAGAAATAAATAATTTCTATTTAATTCAATTAATTGGCTCAAAGCCCGTGGAAAGTTAAAAACCTTTCAGGTTTTAAGTAGCTATATTTCAATTTGTTGATATCATACCCATGACGGTTGAAAAAAGATTTATGATAAAAACATAGAAACTTAACCTTGTGTGTAGTAAATATAAATCTTGTATTGCTAATTTAATAAATTAACCTCTTTTGAGTATTACATTTGTTTTATCAGTTCTTAAATTAAAACCACCTGTAATTGCTGTTTAACGTAACTACATAATATATTAATATCAATGTTTATACACTTACCAATATAGTCATTATTATACTGGTCATTTAATATATTTTAATTAAGTACGTTGTATTCTATGTGCTGTTGTACCATTCTAGACTTGAGGTTACCCTAACGTGCCTAGACATAGACAAAATAATTAAATGTGTCTTGAATCAGGTAATAAAAATATTAAAGGAGTGAAAAACCATGATGGGTATACCAAATTTTACGAATGTTTACAACGGCACAGACGTAATAATTAGCTATGCAATTTATTATAATTTAGAGAGCATGGTTCGGTGGATAATATAATGGGTTATATGTCGGTAATAGGGATTTAGATTGCAGTTTTATTGTTACTAGAATTCAATGCTGTAGCGTTTTCTAAATAAAGTTTTTCTTGTTAGGTATGTGTGTATTATTTCAAACTTGTTGACACGAATATAATATTTATTTATTGCCTTTTTTATACGCTTTTTATTAATGTCATAATATCAATTTTGTTGGTCATTGCGCACAATCAGTAAATGTGTAAATATTTTACTAGAATAGAAGTCACAAATTCGTTGTAAATCAGCGTGGGTGATGATAATTTGCGAATGATTTTGTCTCTTATTTAAGATTGGTACAAAAACACCACCAATGTAGTAATATGATATATTGTTCCCGTTTCCCAACTAATAACATTCTTCAAATAATTTGTATTAATTTACTCGTATATTTACCCCGCACTACACGGTTTAAATTGAAAGTCTGTCATGATTTCGCTATCTTTTATTTTCTAAAATCTAAATTAGAAATTGATTGGAATAAATCTTGAAATATAGGGATACACGATTTTCATAATTATTTTTATAAGGCGTATCAGACTCACTACACCGGGCTATCGATAAATCGAGAATTTTATTCGATGAAATTAGTATGTCCTATATAGTTATAGGATATACCTATTATAAAATATCAATTATATAATTTTAAATTATAATTTACGTACTATTTACAATTATGGTATTCAAATTGTAGATGTTTTTTAAGTGCCATATTCAAAAAACATTTACATTTTTTGATTACTAGCGGTGCTCGCGGCTTCATCCGCGTTTGAATTTATTTAACAAAAAAGTTATTGTTAAAATTTTAAAGTGTAGCCTAATTTACTCCTTGTTACATCAGCGATCTGCTAGTGAAGGTCCTGTCAAAATCTAGCCAGCTCTAGCCGTTCCAAAGTTAAACCGGAACAAACAGACAGACAAAAATTGTAAAGAACATTTGAATGTTTCGTATAATTCACAATTAACTTCAATTATTGCGAATAAATATAACATCTCGGGAACTCTGGGATAAAAAGTAACCTATGTGTTATTCTGGGTCTTCAACTCCCTACATACCAAATTTCATCGTAATCGGTTCAGTAGTATTTGCGTGAAAGAGTAACAAAGATCCATACTCATAAACTTTCGCATTTATAATATTAAGATAGGATCAAAATACTCACTAACTGTTATAAACCTCCGCAGGCGCGGTAGCATTTTAAGTAATTTCTTTTATCGCGTCTACGTCAGCTATACGCGCAAATTTGTTTATCCTCAATTCAACAAAAAAAAGTCAACGTTTAATTATTCGTATGTCGCAATGGCTGGTAAGTGCTATTACAAAGCTTATGATTTAATTTAGGTCGATTTTCTTCGGAATGGGATTTCGGTTATATGACGTTGTTCCATCTTCGTAAAATAACTGATTGAACCCTATTCAATATGCTTGACCATATTAAGCAGAGCTCAACACATATTGGTAAAATCTATATTTCCGAAACTATCCTCTAGTTAACTTTCTATTCAAATAAATGTCCATTCTTCATAAACGTATCTCTAGATAATGATAATGTCTAATAACATTTGAAACTTTCATAAACACAAAATGCATTTAACTGATACCTAGTTAAGTTTCTAGTTTCACGACGAGTTAAACACATTACTATAGGTATAGTGTATTTATGTTAGTGTAATGGTTATTAACGTGAGTCATCGTTTAATATGTATATTTGAAGCGCAGCCAGGCCGTTTCTTTTTCCAGGCTTACGACAGCGTAGGCGGGCCTGGGAACTAACATCTGCAACCAATCCCTTTCAGTTACGTTTATTGATCGGATAGCCCACTGAACCGTTACAGTAAACAATGTTTTGCTCCTGAACGCGATGTTGAGGCGATTAAAATTTATCTTCAGGTCATGTTAAGAGATTTACGTGATATTAGAATTATAACTTTAAGTCAAACATCAGTATTCTTTTAATAAATTCGCGGCATTATAACACTGCCGTGCCATATCACCACTAATGATAACTCGGTTGCACTCGCTATTTTTCAAAAATATTATAAACAATCATAATAAGTACATCTATTAGCTGGTAAGGAGCTAATTGCTAAGCTTAGAAGTGTTTCTTCAATCAATTGCTGAAATGTGTACCTTCTATGCATTTGATTCAAAGATGAACACCGACTTTACTTCGAGACTAGTATTCAGATTTTTCGTATGCCCGTATCAGGTATATTATATTGGGTATATATAGGTATATATTATTTGTAAATATTAGTAACCTAGATAATCACTGGAATGTATGGGAATGGTGAAAAGGGTCCCAGCTGAATGTCTCTTCCCTCTGGGAATGGTAACAACTGACGAATTTGGGGGCTTTACAAACACGAGAAGTATGTACCTACCTATATTGGCAAATCTTTCGTATTACATGTTTGTTAAAAAATACTTCAGCAATATCTCTTATTAAGTTTTATATTTAAAAAATGCTGTTTTTTATGTACTGTAAATAAATAGGTACGAAGTTGTGATGGAAAGATAAAAATAAGACATTTAAGGTTTTTATTCTGATATAACAAGAAGCAACTACTATACATATTTCTGAGATCTCTATGTATCATTGACTAGATTATGAAACGAAATGACTAAATTCTTAGGCCTACACACACACATATATACTCGTATATACAGGTATATAATATGAAATGAAATTCACATACATTGACTCAAATAAGCTTTGCTACGTACACCACCGAATATTAAAGAAAACCGGAAACCAAGTAAACTGCTCCCATCAGTTTGTTTCTGTTGGTTTTGTTTTCAATAAATAATTAATCCAAATGTGACGGAATATGGAGTACCCCTTTTAACGAACCTTTATGTATAGTATTATGATTCTAAGAGGATTTTCATATTTTCCGCCCATGACGTTAAAATAAATATTTAAAAGTACGTACAGACCTACTTATGACTTTTTGAAAATTTAAGACGGTGCCGTTATCATCGGGTATATGAAGAAGCATTATTATTATTAATAATACATTAGGGCAATAGGAATAATATAAACATACCTATTCATTAAAACGAAAACAACATATCTTAATATACAGCTTGTGACGGTTCTTCACAAGTATCAGACGCTTTTATCTCAATTCTTCCTTTTCAATGACGTTGGTGGAGCTAGCAAAGACGCGTGGATCTTCGGGTACCCAAATCTTGGCGTGTAAGGTCCCTCCAAAGGGCCTTTCTCCGCGTCTTGACCACGACAGAGAGTGCGATTGGAAGTTATTACCTGCAACAAAATCATCTCCTAAGAACAACTGTCAAAATTAACTTGTACTCTGTTAAGAACTAAAAATTCGATTGTCGTTATATGTAGGTACATTCGATGTTTTAGTTCCAACATACAAAAAACACATCCTTATTGCCCACCAAATACTACACATAGTTGCAAAAATTAGTATAACATATCTGCATTTTAGTTTTTTCCATTTTTCTAAAAAAAAATTGAAGCGTATAAAATTGTTAAATATATAGATTGATAATGTTAATTAAAACTCAAAATATTCGCTGCACTCATCAAACACAGTTTCCGTGTAAATAACATGTGTAAACTCTTAATTATTTTCGCATAAACGCCTACACCCCCGGGAAGCGCAAACCATAAGTTTTATTTATCCACAATTATTCCGAGAGAGCGTGAATGATTTCCTGTGAGGGCTAACTAAACTTTCGCAAATACGATATAATAGCGTAGTGTTTTTATTTCGGGGTGCATTGCTTAGGGGTAGAACACGTGCGCACGGTTACGTCCCCTTAGCACCGCGCCCGTCGCTGTGCACACGATAGGGTTGACCTGTGTCTGTCGATAGAAAATACACTCGTAGACCATGCTCATTTACAATTTCTAATTTCATTACTTAGATATTAAATTAATTAATATGTAGGTACATTGCAATGTCAATCCGTGTACAATTTTGTTATTCACACAAGGACTGAGGTCAAAAGTATTTATAAGAATCTATACTAATAATATAAAGCTGAAGAGTTTGTTTGATTGTTTGAACGCGCTAATTTCAGGAAACATTGGTCCGATATAAAAAATTCTTTCAGTGTTAGATACCTCATTTATCGAGAAATGTTATAGGCTATATAATTTCACGCCAAGATGAATAGGAGAGGAGCAGCAATAAAACATATTGCGACAGCGGCATAATCATTTATATGGCAAAGCAACGTTTTCGGGGACAGCTACTAAATTTATAAGATCCAATAGCATGAAATGTAACCAAATAATTATATTTAAAAAATCCCTTACATATAAGCTAATATGTACATAAACCGACTTTCTCATGTGATTTGAGAAATCCGGTTTACGGAAATGGAATAGGTAGGCAAATACAGAAATGTTTCTTACGATATTTAAAATCTTTATTACGAAATAATGTTCAATGATACGTCCATTGAACAATGTTTTGATATTTACAAATTATGGGTTTCATACGTAGCACGAAGAATTTAAATACATGCACGTTAATAACAGTTCGGTAAAATAATGACATAACACTACAATTACAATATCCGGCAATTAGACCGTTTGTGACACGCGGGATGCGATTTATGACTTGGTGTTGCATTGCGTGTCATAGGTACGACAGGTTAACCACATATGCCATGGTTTTGCATATACTAGTGTGACGAGTAATTATGAAATAGTAAATACTTTTTTGGGAATATTATTATGAGTTGTAACATTTGTCAACTTTGGGGTTTGATGAAGGGAGGTATCTGTACATTTCATTGTACCCTTAAAGCTGCATACGATAGTTCCTTCCGGCGTATTTAGATAGCGCACCTAGTTCTTCTTCAATTCTGAGAATCTGATTATATTTACCGACACGATCGCCACGCGCCGGGGCACCACATTTAACTTGGCCTGCTGAAAGGCCTACTACCAGATCGGCTAGAAACAGATCGTCGGTGTCACCCCATCTGTCACATACCACCATACCAAATCCATTTGATTTTAATAATTTGAATGCTTCGATTACTTCAGAAAGAGTACCGGCTTGGTTCAAACGTAATCCTATTGTGTTTCCAGCTTTTTTTTCCACTGCTAATCCTACTCTCCTTAAATTTGTCTGAGTTAGATCATTTCCAAATAGCTGATTCGCGGTGCGTCCAGTTAATGTAGACCATGCTGCCCAATCGTCGCATTCGAAAGCGTCTTCTACGGAGCACACTGGAAACTCTTTCATATTATCGAGATAAATTTCAGCTAGCTTATCGGAAGACATATATTCTTGCGGATTCGAATTAGGGTTTTTAAATTCCAAGTCGTATGCACCGTCTTTAAACAGATCTGTAGCGGAAGCATTAATAGCAATTTCGGCTTTGCCATTATAACCACACTGTTTTATTGCATCTGTCATAAATAATAGAGCATCTCTGTGAGTTTCTAAAGGTACAGAAAAGCCTCCCGAGTCACTGACATACGTAGTTTCAACAGAATACTTAGATTTTATAATATTTTTAACGTATTGATAAATTTCAGTACCAATGCGCATAGCTTCCAGAAAGGATGAGGCACCCGTTGGCATAATAATGTATTCTTGGAATGGTAGTCCATTAGACGAGAGGATACCGCCAGTAAGGATCGTAAAGTGTGGCACAGGGATAATGATGCTTGTAACGCCGGCCAAATCCGATATGTGTCTATACAGAGGCACGCCTTTTTTGGCCGCCCCCGCTTTGGCGACGACAAGTGATACACACATAATGGCATTCGCTCCAAGCCTGGATTTGTTTTCGGTGGCATCTAATGCAATCATAAATTGATCAATTTCCTTTTGCATTGTAACTTCGAGATTTTGTTTAATAAGTTCAGGCGCTATGATAGTGTTAATATTTTTCACTGCCATGGCAACCCCCATGCCCAGGAATTCAGGCTTATTGTCACGAAGTTGCACAGCTTCTGCTATCTTCTTTGTATCGGTAGACGGGACTCCAATTCTAAACAAACCGAGTTCGGTCACCATGTCTACTTCCACTGTAGGAACCCCGGTGGCGTCAAACACTTGACGAGCGAGTAAAATTTTTATTGGCATAGTTAATGCGATACTTTATAAAAATAAATCATACAATGAAACCGATGCAAAATTGATTAAGTCCTAGATAAACAAATAATATTTATTACGTAAAATAATTATAACAAAAATGACAATTGGTGGTGTCAAACGATTAAAATTATTGTTTAATTTTTTATCTAAATAAAAAATTGAAGAAGGATTCATGCTGTGATTCTTTTATTCTTTTTGTATATACAATAAGTATTAAGTTCAAATACTCCGCTAAACTCGGTCTGGCTGGAAAGCGCACGTGCGCATTAATCTATATGTAAATCCTATGTTACACTTCGATAAGGTGTTTTATTAATTGAAAAAGAGATTATGAGGCGCGTACTCAATGCGTAATGCGGCCCTTTTTACCACCCTACTGATAATAATTTTATCGCATAAATAATTATGTAGAGTCTAGTGTTAAACAAATTGAGTTCATGCAAATATTATCTCTACATTTCTAATATCATTAGAGGTGAACTACTTTATCCTGAGAAACTGTTCTTGAATGAATTTTTATTGTAATGAAAATAGACATTACTAATTATGTAGTATTATTTATATCCCTAAAAAAATATGCCTCTTCATCATATCATTACTTAATTTAAGGGAGCACTCAAAGGGTATTGAAACTTAATACGGTTCTAATGCTCTCCGCCTCCCTATTTATTGAGCATACTCTTCAATTTGCTTCGGCGCGATCCACAAATGTGCGACATTTTTAACCCTCGTTTACATTAGCGGTCCGCGATCGAGCGCAATGCACTTACTGTTCATGAATTTCGGTCAATATTCTATTAATACAGTCAAGGCAGTTAGATCGAAACACATTTACCTAAATACGAATTAATAATTATGTACCTGTTATATAAACTGGCACAAATTAAGAGAAAAATAATTGCTTGAATAAGCTTGACATTTAGAGTCTTTATAACACATCGCATTTATAAAAAACACAAAATTGCGATTTTGTGTATACGAGTATGTCTATGGTCATAATTCGAGCGTGACGTAAATCATTATGTGTAATTATTGCCGTGTCACTGGAGGGTGGGAGAGATGCGATAAAATTGAAACAATTGCTCGGACACATCGATGGGATGTCCCACGGGAGATGGGAACCCGTCACGCGATGCCGCGCCGTGAGAACACCGCGCTACCACCTGGACCAGTATGTTACTGCGAGCCGGATATTACGAGTACATTTCGACAGCTTCAAAGTGATGCATATTTATGTTTACGTGAAATTGAGGACAATTTGAACTGTTAATTTTATTTACATAATAATTTAAAATTCCAATTTAACAATAAACTCACATTTTAATAAGCACTAAGTTCGCCCTTTGCTAACAACAGCGAAGAATAAATTTATATATTT
>DWQT01001601.1:0-16248 GCA_018244895.1 Myscelus amystis hages
GGTCATAGTTACGAGACCTATTTGAAAATTAATAGACGACAGTAAATTCTATTCTCGACTCATACAGTTACAATATTAATCGTATACGCTGGTCGGACAACTATGATAACAAAAAAGGGGCAAGTCAGCTCGAATCGTATGAAAATAAAAAGCATACAGGCAACTGACGTGCGTCCGGCGTCACTTAGCAGCGCTGGAGTGATGTGACGGGCCTTGCCGATCCGAATTCCTTTTTTACATTTAAAAATTAAAATAAAACAAGAGTCCCACTAAGTTTCTGGATCTGTTCCATTGTGTTCGCGTTTTGGAAAAATTTAAATGATCGAACGTTGGCCGCTTTTTTGAGCGCCGGAATCTCGGATTCGGCGTTTAAATACATACGGTTTCGCGGTTTAGCGCCATGTTTTTTCCGTTTTCTGTGCATTCTGATGCGTCCGACGCGATGCGGTAGATTTTGCGCGATTAAATCCCGCGGTGCGATAGGAATAAGTTGTTAGTGTTAACGATTTAGATCTCGTGTGAATTCCCCTTTGACGCCAGTCAGGTAATTATATTCGGTTACTTCTCCACAAGATGCTACTTATTTAACGGCTGTATTTTTCTTTTATAGGACAATAATATACGTAGGCCTCATTTGTAACTTATGATTTCTTGCGTTCTCGAATGTCATCGTTGAGATAACTTACGTTTTGCTATACAATTACAATCACGGCTCATTTTATTTGGTCGTATCGGTTTTTGCGTCGGCTTCGTTCGATTGTCGATATTTAGAGTGGCAATATGAATGTATTTATTCAGGGTTCAGGCCGCTAACAATGCTACGCTTGTCGCGGCAGGGTTGGCTCAACAAGTGACGATCTAGGTACTGGCTTTGTTGGGAATAAAGTCGTTACACTCGCCGTAAGCCTTAAAGGGTACGCAAGTTCATAAATGCAAAACCAAACACGATGTTATGAAATATCTACATATTAAATCTTTGAATTAATATATACAAGTAACTGATTGGTTCATTTATATTCTCTAATCAAATATGTAACTATTTGACGCCAGTAACACAATTATGTAACTAAAGTGAGCAGTGTTAAATTCCATTTGCTGTCAATAAAAAAACAACAATTTTCCTAAACGAAATCTGCGTATGGATTTTTCTGTTACATAGAGCAATTGCTATCCAATCTTACGTAACGAATATTAAGTAGGAGGCAGCCCTAGTAAGTATGGCCGTGAATCAGGGCTGACACCGAGACCGGTGGTCCGCGCGTCAGGCCCGCGCGTGCAGCTTTCTTCAACCCTTCCATTTACATAAAACCTACTGGAAAAGCCCAAATATTAACCAAAACCTTATAATTTTAAGTAACAGTAACGCTTTGTACCTGTACAACACACCTTCAAAAATTTTCTTACCAGACTAAACATTAGTATTGTTAACGCTGTCTTTAATTTTGAAAAGTTACGAAATAATTCATATCCGACTTAGATGTAGTCATTTAAAATGTCTGTGGAATTTCTGTTTTACGTAATGCACATAAATCGTTAATCGCAGCAATTCCGAATATTAAAATTATACATAGTACTATCGATAGTATAGTTTCACCTTCACGAATCACGACCACAGACGGACACACCGACTCGCCGCGTAGACCATATATACAGCACGTACATTCCAGATGTTAGATAATTTTATTGGTACTATTACCGCGTTATTTGAAAACAATAGTTAGTAAGTCAGTTCATATCTCAGTAAAGGTCTCCGGCGGGCGTTTCGGTTTTGCTTATTTTGCACCCGTTTACCATTGTGAATACCGCTCTTACCATTGTTCGGAGCCCATATAAATTGGTTCGCGACGTCCTACATCGGTGACAGGTATATTTGAGTGGTCGATTTCGGCCGATAATTAATCCGTATTGTTAACAGTGGGCCCACCCTTGTTCAGAGAGCATTGTAGTCTTATTGGAACCGTTTCGTTCTTCGTCGGTCGTTTAATGGGACTCTTTACCTCGAAAGTAGAGCCTTTCTTATAAGCTCAAATAAGGCTGGCGACACCAAAAAACTTTATATGGCCTTCAAGTTACTTTTATTGACAATTGTTATATTTTTTTTATCTTTGAATAGTCCATTTTGAATTCTATATTATTGCTATCTCTATTTAAAGTAACGTATTGAATTATTTATGCAATATAAAATTTTTAAAACGCCATCTATAAAATTGAACAATGCGCGTAGTTTTAAATATAGACTACAGTCGCGAGCGCTGTTAAATGATCGCAATATATTACATACATAAAAATTTATTAAAAGTGCAGCGACGCATGCAATCGCAAAAACGGCAACGCAAATTGACTAACACTCCATCCTTTATCCTTAATTAGGGGCAAAAAATGGCGAGCTAAATGAACTTTAATAATTTTCTCATTAATATAGAATCATTCATGTGTCGCTGTGAGCAAAAACGTCGGTAAACAAGCAAGTATGTTGAAAAAAAAAACCGGTGCATAAGACTCTGCGTTGAATGTCATTTCACGGTCACTTAGGGCTCGTGGATAGAAGCAATTAATTCGAAAGTTAAATCGTAGTTGCAACGCGTTTAGCTTTTTGCAGACAAATTTAAAATGCTTCATATAATTGAAATAAGTTATCTCCCCCGTTTCGTTTAGCGCAAAATACATACATACATAGTCGTTCAGTATACATTATGCTTAATTATGTTTTAGGCGTTATTAAGCATAAACAACTAAACATAAGCGACGAAGTTTCTTCAGTCATATTCTGTTTAAGTAATTCAATTTATGAGCACAGATAAGTGTCGTTATTTCGGTTAATTCGTACGTATAAAAGTATCATTAGGTATTAATTTATCGCGGAACAATCTACCTCGAAATTAGTGGGTAGAAATAATTTATTGAAAGATGAAATAGAAATTGATGGGGGGGGAAAATGGACTGCGTTTTATCTGTAACTGAACGACTTTTCAACTAGTTTATGTGTTGTTTTGCGGTAAACGTTGGCGATAAAGCCAAATGGCATCCACCTAAGGCGACCTACGGGGAGCCGCAGCTGTCTACGATATACGACGACCCATTCGCATACACTACTCCCACAGAATTAGTTGTAGCGTTTGATTAAAAGATAAAAATCAACCCAAGTTACGCTGTCGTTACTAATGCAATAACAATTTTCGGTCGTAACGCCGAGTTTCAATTGTTTCGACTGCTCCCTCAAATAAATGATATTTGAATTAGAATTTCAGTAGTAAATGTGTTTAATTATAGTTGTTTGCTAGTTGTTATGTACGATGTAAGAGATCATAACTTTCCATTATACGAACAATTAAACAATCGTTCGTAATAAATGTTGTTTCCTTTTTATCATCATAAACCCTTTAACTGTAACATTGTTGGGCTGCAGTTTCCTTGGCGATTGAGAAGTGATGACGTCATAGTCTACCACATTGATCAAGTACTCGTTGCAGAATTTATATACCGCAGAGTATACTAAGGAGACCAGTCATGTAGCTTTTACAGTTGTTGTCCTTTATCAATATGGTAAATGATATTTAATTTAAAAAACACGACTTTAAAACATTGTGGTTACGCACATAACTTATTGGAACGAAGTTCCTTATCGCTCGTTGTGAAGGAGGCTGGACGGAAAAAAATCAGACCAATAGTTGTCACGACACTTTTTTCTAGAATTAATTTAATTTATTACAATTACTTCACCATTTAATCGAAAGGAACTTCGTTTCATCCGGGTGACACTTGACACCTCTCATCTAGTTATTTGAAATTGTTCTAGATCAGTTATCTCGTGTTATCTGTGAACAAAATTCAAATTCAAAAATAGAACGTTTACTAACATCCGTTGCATAGGCATATCGGCATCTTGAAATTCATCGAGTAGTGTAAAAGAACATTATTACATCATACTTAACGGAAGTCAAAGTTATAATAAACTTATGTCAGTATGATGAAGAGCTGTCAGACACCGAGTTGTGTGACTACCGACCGACAGCACGTTCCTCCCCCCAAGATGAAGATTTGACCTCCGATTTGGGGTTACCCCGATCTATAACCGCATTTACATATAGCTAGTTGATAAATTTTGAACGATTTATACGTAATATGGATAGGGCGAATGAAAAAACAATTTTAACAATTGCACAAAGAATATTAATAATTTGTAAAATAAACATGTGAAGTCTGTAAGGATAGAGATATTAACAGTAGGTCCTTTGTTGGTTTAATAATACATATTAATAAATGATTTGGCAAATGGCTACCTTTTTGTCCAATGTGTCATTAAAATGCATTTGTAGCCGGACTTGTATTTGCAAAAACATTAAAGCTAGCGCCAAACGGAACGTTCACCGTGTTTTGCATCCACGTATTCACATTTACCTCAACGACATGCGGAGGTATTTCAATGGACAGCAGCTATGAAGTGACATGACAGTGGAACGACGTCCGTCCCGGTGACTTGACCGACGCTGGCGTATACTGCTTGCCTATTTCTGAATTAACCATGTTTTCAAAGCTATATAAAAAAAACATCGATTTATGCGTGAATATGTTTTACCAGTAAACATTCGATTAACACACGCATCACATATAATTCTCAATATTAATTTGCACGAACGAAAGCTCCGAGTAAACTCATTGCGCCCTTCATCGAGCCTTATCATTTCTCGTTAAAAAAATGATCCAATTAAGGATCCCGCGGAGCTTCGATACGTTACCGAAAGCGAGTTAAAAATCTCGCGCACACCCATTGTAATAACGCATGCGCTCTCAATATTAAATTTTAACAAGGTATTAATTAAAAAAAGTAAAGCGAAAATATCTTTAAATTTTCTCAGGGCGCGCACGGAGCGTCGTTTTATTTTCGATTCATTTTATTCGGCGCTGGCGGAGCGGTGAGGTCCGCCCATCGGTGATTTAAAATTTTGATTTATCGACGAGCGCCGAGAGCCGGAGTGGCTAGCGCGTGCGCCGGCCCGCGGTAATTATAAATATGACGCGGTGCTAAACTGTGCGAACTGACCCGCCGACCCCGGCTCGCTCGCACGCCGCTCGCTAACCAGACGCCCGCGCACAACACGATATTAGCGCACTGCGAACTTAACCATCCACCAAAATGTCTATGTTCCGATAACAATACGTAAACATTTTAGTACCGCAATTCACATAACTTCACCCAACTGTCACTCTTTATAACAGTACGTTGCAAATATATAGTATTATAGTACTGCCAGTTGTAGACATAAAGATGTTTATCGAGCTTGCAAAAAATACGTCGATTGATTTCGGTCTCATTGTCGTGGGTCGTTTGCATATTTATTTATCCTTTCGGTGTAAAAACATAACGCAACAGGTAGTAGTTGTAGCTATTCAGCATTTAATAAAATAGCAATTCCGATACAAATGTGAAATCGGCAGGCTAGAAAGACATATAAAATGTGTGGAGGCAGCTGCCTGGCCCCTAGCACGTATTTACGACTTCCCTGTACGCAGCTTTCCTTCGGGACCCACGGCGTTCATTCATTCCGCTCAACTTCCACTGTTTTTATGCACCTGTTTCATTTGATTAATTGCCTCGCCCAATAGACTTGTGATATAATTGTATCATTATACACACGTTCCAAACACAAAAAAACCGTTTGATATTCACTATCGCGGTTTTAACCTCAAAATAAGAATTGATCGATTGATTGACATATTGTTTATTATCTAAGTACTAACACGTGGAATCGTACATTAAAAAGATGCTACATTCTGTAATTATGTTACAATGTCAAAATAATAGGATTGTGAACAGTATTTTATATTCAGATATAGATATTCTAAACCGTGTGTCTCTTAAATAATATAAATTCATGGTTCACTTAAAATTCTGCTTAGAATGCGGCTGTAACTCGTAGTTTATTTCTGTTACAAATATTAAACATGTTCCGTGAACATTGGTGGCACAAACTTCACGAGAGTATTGCTTGAACTTTCAACTGCTATCAGAGATCGTAAGGCCTCAAACACATACAGCGCAAGGGTTTTGCATTCCAATTTCAAACTGCGACAACCAAGGTGACATAAGGCTTTGTCTACATGTGCCATGCAGCTAGAATCCTGTATGTTTTTGTCTCCATAGAATTTATTATCAGATATAATAATGAGATTTTTAGTAATATTTTTATAGTAGAACCGCTCAATAGTCAGGTTTCAAGAATAGCTTAATGATTGCTTTTTTGTAGTCGCAGAACGGTTTTCAGTGATTCAGTGGCCTATTATCCCACATGTGAAATTTTACTGTCGATAAAGACACGTTCTGGATACCCCGAAATTATTGCGCTTAATACGCATGATTGCATGTTTATAAAAAAAGCCGTTTCAAGTATTGAGAGTCCCATTGATTCGGACCCCACAGAGACAACAAGGTTCCGCGCATTCCTCATACCTCGACTACCAACACAGTACATACGGCCTCGCCTTGTATCCAATTTGAAAACGCCCTCACTGTCCTTTTCCATTCAATGCAAATTCACACGTTATAAGAAGCGATTCGACGCAGAATTACCAACGTTTAGTCGCCTCCGGAACATAATTCTAAGTTTGCTTTGTAATCTCACCGAACGCGCCGCTATCATATTATGTTTTTATTGAAATTATTAAAACCGACATAAAAGGGTAAATCGACCGCACCTGCTGTTGCGAACAAAAAACTTTTATTACAATTTATTACAGCGCTGTCACTATTTCTAACTAGATGTAGATAAAATAAATAAACTTAATAAACTATAAGTCTACAAATGTAGGCAAGGTAATTATGATTATTCAGTTTTGATTCTAATAATATGATTATGTAATTGGTTTACCGTCAAGGATTATTAATTTTAATTTTCTACATTATTTTACACACACACTGTTACAGTTAATGCCAAAACAATAGTGTAGGAATAATTGTCTTTCCGTCTCAACGAGTGATGGGTTACATGTATGCGCGGGCGCAGAAGATAGATGGTGGGGCGCTGGCGCGGGCGACCATACATCACGTTGTTCGCCAGGAAGCGATGTTGCCAACTGCAGTAATTTAACATCTCTATAAATGTGTTTAATTTGAAAGTAACCACACTGCTTGCCACGATACGAGTACTTGTTAGCAACATTCAGCAAAATGTTTAGTCCCTTTTGAATCTGCGTAGAAGACTTGTCAGCAGTTTTGGTCAAAAACGTTTTAATATCTTTCTTACAATATGAGATGGTTTTTATATAGAGTTTATGATGCAATCATGAAAGAAATTCTGCCTGTGAAAAACAATGAGCTTAACCTCGGAAATTACACGCGATGTATCTTTACCAGTGTGATTTTATTTACATTATTGTTCAGTAGCGCCATCCATCAATGTCTGAGTGAACTAATTATGGCGCATTCCCATATAGAAGTGATATTTTTTTATTCATAGTTGTGGTCCGAATTTAACGATTCTATGCGAATTGTAAAGGTGACTAGTTTTTCATCAATCCAACCACATAGTTAAGTTTAATGAAATTTAAGTGTTCACAAGATTTTTATTTTATTAGCTTAGTACGAGTAACAATAGCACAGTCCACTAGCTACTTTTATAGAATTAAACTAATCTTATTTTAATAAAGCACAATGGACACACCAAGGTGTACTTATAGTTACTAGAGACTAAATCTAGTCATAAAATATATTTGTTTACTCAGAGAGAAATCTTATGGATTTCTATCTCTTGTAATTTAAAGCACCATATCAATCTATTTATCGCGTACATTTCTTTTTCACCGCATACAAAATACAATGACCTATTTTTTACTAGCATAAGGTTCTAACTGCGCTTCTAAATTTACTCTATTTGAATGTAATAATGTAATAGCGGCTACTTATTGATACAAAGGAGATATTTAAAATTTGGCAGTCTGGCTGGACGTGACCGCGCGGCTCGCGTTACCGATGTGTGATGGTAATCGGCCGTTTGATGTGTCAATCCGATCTGTATCGCCGATAGGTACTATTGGGCAACCGCTTTGTTATCTTAACGGCTCAGTTTGAAACTTTAACATCTATCGTTCGTCTTCGTGCGCTGCTGTCAAAGATGACTTGCTCATGTTTAGCAATTAGATAGGTACTACAGATCGTGTGACAGTAGTCGAAAACGCTGTAGAGAAATGTGTCTCTCTGTTCTGAGCGACCATTATAAAATGGTCCGACAGGAAACGCTCATTGAATACAGCTTGATATCAGATATTTAAATCTTTTATAATGTATGATACATTATATTATCTACTACTATCAAACTACAATAACCGAAAGATCGCTACTTAACACTACGTACGTTTTACTGTTTAACGAAGACTATTTTATCGATATCATTCGACTTTAAAAAGGTACGCTCCATAGTCTACGAGAATCCGTGCTCAAATAAATCGTTAAGCGAATTTCCCAACATGGCTACCACGCGCTTGGCCAATGGGGGCGAGGTAGCGGGGCGTGCTATATCTTCGCGTGAAAATTTAAAAATTACGATCCCTTTTATTTTACGATCACATCGTTAGTACAACCAGTTCCAACACCGTAGCGCCATCTGACGAACGCAATCAAAGTTACAATACAGTAATAAAACCTGTTAATAATAATGTCAGGTCGCTAGTAACTTTTTTGCAAAATTTGTTTATATTTCGTATATGAAGTATAACATGTTTCTATGCTTCAGTTTTACTTTGATGATATTTGTGCAGAGTTGCTTGTACGGTAGAGACATCGCATCAATGTTCCGACGACCCTTGCTTTATTTCAAGAGTCCTCCGTCTATACATCGCGAGTCTATACAGCTGTACACACAACGCGACCTCTATATTGCCATACAGCTGAAACTAGCATGGTGTGAGTGAACACGATGAAAATCTTTATTTTCACGCTCTATCTCTCTTTATCTAATCGCCCCCGTCAGATAAGGACGGAACGCCGGAAAAACTGGCGCGGGGCGAGGGGTAAAGGCTACATCGATTCCGCGCTTTCACTGCTAGGGGCCGTGTAAACCTTTAAAAACAGTCCTCCTGCCACCCGATTGTGATCTCTAGGCTAGTGCAGCTAAGAGGGAAATTCCAGCGAGCGTACACCTCTGGTAAATGGATTGCCTCCCTCTTGGGGGTTCTCATAGTGGGATCTAGATGGCGTAGATACGCTGATATGCGCCGATGTGTGTGTGTGACGTGCTGTACGTTGTTTGTGTGTGTGGGAATCGGTTTGTATTTTCCGGCTTCGAAGTTATACGAGTATGTAGTATAGAGGGACGCTTCCGATGGGTTAAATTTCGCTTGTGTTAGCAAATATATGAGGGGTTGTAGGTAACCATCCCTTTTTGTAATATAATTTTATGTTTGAGTGTAGATAGGTGGATAGATTAGGGAAGACGGAGGCTGTGATTTGATTTGATTAGGAGGTGTTTGCAGTAGGGTCGGGGAGATAAGGCTGATTGGATCGCGACGCGCTCGGGAGGGCAGGGCTTTATGGAAATATGTTTTTAATGTGGGTGGCTTATTGAATTAGCCAACTTTGAGCGAATTGAAGCGAGATTAATCCGTTTGATGTGTTTTGTGCTAATAAATAAATGAGCTTTTCATTGCCACTTAAGTCACAACCGAAGAAATCCTATTAATTTCTGCGCTTAGCAATTATTAATGCTTTATAGGATTTTTTTAAATCACAATCTGTAAGTTTACGAGTATAAATTATTATTTATCGTATAGCGTACATAGCCGTACTATTATTTAGCAGGACATGTGAAGACTTATTTTTTAAATTCTATCATTTCTAAACATATTTAACTGTGCTTTTTATCAAAGTAAGCCGTCTCTGTGCGCTTAAAATTAATGACTACTCGAGAGAGCGAGTACGATTAAGGACTAAATTCCTTGTGCCCACGTAAACTGTCCACTTGTGCGGACATTATTATGCCTATTATAATCGCTAAATTCGGACCGAAATCACAACAAAAGGCAAAGGCCTTTGTTTGCAGTTTGTTGTATTGGGCACAAAGGTGCCCAATACAAAAGACATCTGATGTTGTCACAGCTCTTTTGAGTTTACACTACACTGATAATTAAAGTACCAACATAACAATATGTACCGATTTTACCCATTTATACCCACTCGGGGTTTTTTGTTAATCTTTGTCGGTGTGTTTTACTGTTGGTAGTTGTTTCTGGCATTCCGATATCGATCAGCGAGTGTCGGTGACAGTGAAATGGGTTGAACCGTTAATAAAACTCTTTGGATCACTAGACGACTTCATTAAAATTTTCGGCTCAAAGCAAAGAAGATAACCAGAAGTAAATTGAGTTTACGCATTTATTGAATAACTCATTCAGTATGGTTTGAGCGGAGGTATCGATTAATTATCTATTTAGGAATTTGAACATTAACTATAGAAAATGATACTGGTAAAAACAAATTTGGTATTCGCATATTGTTTTTGGACAAAGTTTTTGATAAAAAATGTTTGGGCACTTTATAAAATGTCAATGCTCCTCTCCCTAATCCTGTTATACAGTGCTTATTTAAGTCTCGCTATTATAATTTCTCATACTTTTGAATTAATAGAGCTTTCACGAAGCCGTTGCGTCGATGACGAATGAGCGAGATAAAGTATAATTCCGCTCGTAAAATATACGACTTTTTCAAGTTATTTCAGTGTTTGAGTAGCGAAAGTAATTCTGTCATAAAATTACGAGTAAACAGTCGTTTTTCCATGGAAATAAAGGCGCCCTCACGGCCGGTTGACTTTCGTAATCGGCTTAGTACCCTCCGCTGTAGCGGCTCCCCGGGGACGCGGCGTGATGCAGCGCCAGCCGTTATAACGTGATGAGAAAATCTTATCAGTAGATTATAAAATCGGTTTCGCGTAATTGAGTCACAAAATCTGGGGTTAATTTTTTTAGCCGGTGTTCGCTACGTAGGTACTCGTATATTCGTATACATACATAATACCTGAAGTGACGTACCAATCGGCGCAGATGAAGGTTCTTATAATAATTCCTTAGTAGCGTGACACAAATGGAACTCGACTCGAGTCATCCTCGTGGCAGTGGGAAGAAAAAGTGTCGGTTGTTGGCTCGGCTAATATGGCGAGCTCTAATCTTATTCTGGCACAAAGGAGCTGCCATGACGCGGCGAATATTGACGCGAACCATTTAATATTTAGGTATTCCAATATGCAGCTGTACTGGCGCGTACACTTGAGGCAATCGGAGAGTATCGATTTTAAAAACTCATTACTATAGTTACCATCATAATAAATATGATTTGTACATTTATTAAGGGGATCGATTAAGAAATTATAACATTTACATTGATAAAACAATAAACAAAGAATCAAAGTAAATGATTAACTAAGAACTACACGTATTATTTTAGTTCACCAATGTTAGGTGTCCTCCAAATAACTTGCGTGTTTATTACATTCATGTGTTCCCCGCGGTAATTATATGAAAGGACATTTACATTACACAATCGATCTGATAATTCCATACATAGGGCCGAATTTAATCAAAACCAAACTACATAATATGTCAACACTTTAACTACCAACATTCAATGTGGATTTAGTACAGTATAATTTTAGTAATAAAGTATAAGTAGCTCAACATCGTGTAAGCTTCGGTAGTGATTTCGCAAGCAATAATCTTAATCACAATCAGTCATCAATACAATTGTGGGCCGTGAATATAAAAACTACTGAAGCCAATTTCGTACACGAGTGTACCACCTGAGACCGACGTAGTCACTTAAAATATTATATCGGACAATACGGCGCTGCGGTCACGATAATCTTTGGTAGTATTCGATTCTAGTTACCGAGAAACAAGCCGGGTACGTTCCGGATACTTCGCCGGCCATACTTTACGAGTTCGATGCTTTTTGCTCTATAAATGACATGACAAATTAATGGATTTATTATGGGCGAGATTGCGCGTGTTTTTTTATTTCGCTGTCGGTTTAGGACGAATGCATTTTTAATTGAGCGAGCCACTTTCGTCCGTACGAAACGGCCACCGCGGGCCGCGGATACTTTTTGTTTGATTGACGTATAGTAATGGGCAGGTGCGGCGGCAGATAGCTACCCGCTTTTTCGAACGATTCACGTGTTCATTTCTGTGTTGTTTCGTTGTGCGTACTGATTTATACACCTAAGCTGATTGGCTATTCTTTATGTGACAGTTTTATAGCACTTTTAATTAAACGCATTAATCTACATATGATCGTTATCGTTAATTTTTAAGAATAAACCGTCTTTTTACATTCGGTGTGAAGGTTTGAATTGAAATTTTGTAATTAAAATATGTTTTTTATCATTTATGTCTTACTCAACGAGTTTCATTACATAATGATTACAAGTTGTTATTGATAGTCAAAGAGGTGTTTTTTATTGCAGAATTTTAGTACATGCGAGCTATTTCGTGTTATCAGTAGTTACTTCACTATTTCCTTTGGAGATCTTCAATGCACAAAATACATAAGAATCCTTTTTATACGTTATGTATTTAAATGTTAAAAACAAGCATAAAGATGTAGGTAGTTATTCTTTATTTTATTATTAAAAGATTCATTGGCCCTTATGGCAATTAAAAAGGTTCACAAGCTACATATTTTTATATATACATAATAAGCAAAATTTATCAATCAAAATTATAATAAAATAGTCGACATATATAGGTATACAGATATAGCGGATATTAGTGAAAACTAGCGTACAACGAATGGACGAAAACACTGAATTACTTCCAGCGAACCTGGCATAAGTGTAGTTTGGCAAGTTTCAAGCGTTCTTTCTATTTCCAGTCGCTACAGAGCGCGGCGCGGCGCGCGGGCACCTCCTGCGCCAACTGCAAGACCACCACCACGACGCTGTGGCGGCGCAACCAGAACGGCGAGCCCGTGTGCAACGCTTGCGGCCTCTATTACAAACTGCATAATGTGAGTACTTATTGATAGTCCATGGTTACATGTTGACTGCAAAACCCTGTATTAAAGTGCCAGGCATTCGAATTTCGAAATGGACAGTGAAATTCGATATAAAGGTGGTAGAATCCTCTGTGGTTCGACTCCGGCGGCACCACCGCCACACTTATTTCTGCCTTATAACAGCAATGTTAAGTGCTGCTGTGTTCTGGTTTGAAGGGTGTGGTAAGGGAGACATACTTTTTCGAGGCATTCCAGCTCAGTCCTCGGGAGTAGAGGTGCATCTGTGGTCGACCTTAGATAGGAATCTAATCTTATCTGAGGTCGATTACAAATGTCCATGGGCGGCAGTAGCCACTTGCCATCAGGTGGACTGCATGCTCGTGTTCAATTTCCATATTATAAATTAAAAAATAAAACTGTTTGTTGCGATACCTGTTGCAGCTGCGGTATGATCTGCAGGTGGGGCGCGTGCACGGGCAGGTGCACGGTCTGGTAGACGGTGTGCCCGTTGGCCACGCTCACGGGCACCTGCACGGGCACCACGCTCACGCCGCCCACCGCGCCCACGCCGCCGCGCACCGCCACGCCGCCGCCTGCGGACACCACCACTGAACGATCCAACGGACGAACCACGAACACGCTCGCTCGTTCACCACTCAATCTAGAATCCGGTGACGCATTATCGACGTGGCACTGGTTGAGCAGTCACTTGTATAACATCTTTGTTATATACTATACTATGTTCATCCCTATCTATCACCATAGCAGATTTAATTGCAATTTGCCAAGCGGTTCGGCCGTAAAAGCGTATGACGCCGTCAGACAGACGGTACTAAAATCTCTGATACAAAATAAATTCAACATTGAAAATGCGCGACTTCATTAATTAATTAATTAATTAATTAAATATTAGCAGGGCAGTGAATCGTAAAGCATGGTCAAGCGTTGCAATAGTCAAATAAATATTAAATTAATTATATAAGAGCCTGTACACTAAACAGGATCGATTTTAAATGTCATTGTTCCTCATTGAATCAATGTTGAAAATATCCATCAATATGTTGCAAAAAATGTTTACAACAACACCTATCCTTCAATACATAAGAACATTTCGCAACAGACCTACATTGAACACCTACTGCAAGCATGTGTCACGGCAAAATAATGCTTATTCAATACCCCATTAAAGTTATTTCTCTTTAATTGTTTGTTCTCTTTAGTTCTATTTGTAACTATATTATATATATTTCTAATGTTTGATTTAACAATAAACACTTAAAAATTATATAATTGAAGCTGATTTGATGATGAATGATTGTAACTGTGCATGAAAGTAAAATCACGTCACCAAGCGAAGTAAGACCGTGGTTATGTATAAGCTTTAGGAAATTGATTTAGGACATTATGTTGAGAGAATTTTCGAACGTCTACTGGTGTAATTCTAGACCTAACTCGAACAGAACACTAAATTCAACTCCAAATTATTCATGCGACGATGTATCGTTATCGGCATATAACTTCAGAGTCCTCGGCCAATGAATAACGTTAACAAAGGAACCAATCACATAACAGTATGACGGTATGCTGTTGTATGATTGGTTAATTTTTATTGTCGGTTTTGTCAACATTCTATACTCTTTGATCACTCTATCGTGTTGAAACTTATCAAATATGACAGCTTTGTAACACTCTAATTACTTGCCGATAACTCAACGGGATAAATCATAATTGATGAATATGGACACCAGTAACTATGCTAATCAGTGAATACAAGATTGTCTATGTTTAATGAAAAAATTCTCTCCACACAAACGAGTATTGCACAAACCTTGTCCCGGGGAGCTGGCGGGTGGCTTCGTCTCTTTGGCGGTGCCATTCTTTTGTTCCCCGCCACTCGCCATTTGAACGGTGCCGTTGGCCACGGTGGCCACGTTGGCCACGCTGGCCACCGGCAGCTGTACGCTCGTCGAGCTAGGGATGGAGATCGCCTGACTCGTTGGGATCTGAATCCCGCCGGGAATGGTCAGATTCGCCCCGGGGATGATCATCGACTGGTTGCCGAGGGAGGAGATGGGAATGGTGAGGTTAGTACCGGGGATGGTGAGGGTGGCGGGTTGCTCTGTGGTGAGGGGCGGGGAAGGGCGAGCGGAAAAACACAGATTAGTATGAGAACAGTATGAGTTAGAAGCGAGACGTGCACGGTGCGGCCGCTCGCATAGCCGCGTGCTAAGTGTTCGGCAAGCAAAGGCGTTGTTCGGAAATATGTACATAATAAACAATGACATTTTTAATTAAGCGAGAAATTAGATTTGGTTAGGACTTCATACAGCTCTAGATTTTGAGAAAGCCATCCTCCACATTGCGGAGAGAGTAATAACTTGTATTAGTTAATTTATTATCACTTCAAATAGAACACAACTTCAAAAAGATTGTTAATGTATTCATCAATAAATCAATACGTCACTCAACACGAACTATGTGATAGGCTGTACCCATCTAAGTAATTCATTTGCGTACAAATCGAACATCAAACACGATCACTACCCGTCCTCTAAATTCGAATGTGTCATCAACATTATAACAACGTCTAGGGGAAACTATTATAATATTCAAAGAACTCTTGTGGAGCGAAGCGAACGAAAGGAAAATAGTCTATAGCAATCCCAAGCGAAAGTGAAATTAGTAGGATCCAAGCTGTGATTGTACCGATGAATGGTGGAGGAATGAAGAGATCAACCCACCGGTGGGTAGATGCATCACGTTCTGCAGGAAGCCCGCCGGCAGCACCGGCGTGCGCACCAGCTGCCCGTTCACCAGGCTCACTTGACCCATGCCCGAGAAATTCTGAAATCATAACCCGACATACCTTCATTTTACTATCCTAACAGCTTATGTACACCATACCGTAAACCAGGGTTGCAGAGACTTATTAAGATTAGGGGCCACTCGGACAAATCATGAACTAATGGCGGGCCGGCCGCCAGCAGTATAGGTAATTAAACTTAGCATTTGACTTTGACTTAGCATTTTTTGGCGCTAGATTCAAATAGCGCGCGCGCGACTTTCAAATTACTTTTCAAACATTTTTTTTTTTGTTTTATTCTGGAATAGAATTCAATATTTTTCGAATGTATGAGAGTATTATTTTTGCTGTCGGTGGGCCACCAGTATTCGACCGGCGGGCCGCGGTCTGTGCATCCATGCCGTAAACTATGGATTCGCTCTGTTCATGTATTTTACTACAATCATCACAGTTAACATATTTGCTTGTG
>DWQT01001602.1:0-16247 GCA_018244895.1 Myscelus amystis hages
TTTGGGTATTACTCCCGTAGAAGATATGATAATGGGTACAATGTGTACCTTTTTGACTTGCCACTGCTTGTTGATTTCTGTCGCGAGATCTCTGTATTTTATCAATTTTTCACTAGTAGTGCTTTGCAAATTGTGCGTGTTAGGAATGGCTATGTCGACAAAATAAACCGTATTATTACGTTTATCGTGTAGGGTGATGTCTGGTCTGTTGTGGTGTATGGTCCTGTCTGTCAAAATTGTTCTGTCCCAATAGAGTTTGCAAGACTTATTTTCTAGTACTGATGCCGGTTTATATTTGTAATAGGGTTCCTTATTTGCTATGAATTTGTATGTGTGTGCGAGTTGTTGATGTATTATGGAAGCTATTTGATCGTGTCTGTGTTTGTAGTCAGTTTGCACGATTGTTTTGCAAGCCCCAGTGATGTGCTGGATTGTTTCCGGGGCACTCTTACACTGCCTACAAAGGTCATTCTGTTGCAGCGCTTTCTTCATAATATATTTCTGATAATTTGCAGTGCCAATTACCTGGTCCTGTATAGCCAGCATGAACGCTTCAGTTTCAGGGAATAACTGACCGTATCTAAGCCATGCGTTCGACGCAGTTTTGTCGACATGTGGCTGTGTTAGGTCGGTATAATGCCTGCCATGAAGGGACTTGCTGGCCCAAATATTTTCTTTTTCTTGCGAACTGATAATTTGTTTATTGTGTTCTGCGTTTCTGTTATGTAGATTAAGGGGAGTGAATTTAATGTCAACATTTGATGCATATTTGTGTAGTTGTGATGTGTCTGCTTTACTGTGAAAGTATGTTCTGAGTGTATTAATCTGTTTTCGGTATAAATTTGTCAGATCTATTAACCCTCTTCCTCCTTCACGGCGCGGTATTGTGAGTCGCTGTATACAAGACTTAGGATGATGTTTACGGTGCTTTGTTAGACTGGTGTTAATAATTCGCTGGAGCTTTGTTAAGTCTGTTTGTGACCACTTGATTACTCCAAACGAATATGTTATAATTGGTATGGCAAACGTATTTATCGCTTTAAACATATTTCGGGAATTTAGCTGAGTTTTAAAAATTTGGTTTAGCCTGTGCTTAAATCGTTTTACAATATCTGTTTTTATCTGTTTGTGATGAATTTGTTTAGACTGGTTAAAACCTAAATATTTATAACCAGCCTTTTCGTTCATATTATCGATTATTTCACCTGTTTGCATTGTGTATTTTGAGTTTATTACCCGGCCCCGATTGATTGAGAAAACTTTACACTTATCAATTCCAAACTGCATTTGTATATTATTTGAGAATTTTTCGGTCAAATCGGCAAGGTGAAAAAGTTCTTTTTTACTAGAAGCGTATAATTTGATATCGTCCATGTATAGTAAATGTGACAATTTGTAGTGTGAACGATCAAATGTTAATTTATACCCTAAGTTGGTTTTGTTAAGTAACTCCGATAAAGGGTTTAAAGCCAAACAAAACCATAAAGGACTTAACGCATCTCCTTGAAAGATGCCTCTCTGTATACGGATCGGTTCAGTTGTTAATGAAGTGTTGTTGTAATTAAGGTTTAGTGTAGTCTGCCAGTTGTTCATTGAAATTTTTAGAAAATGTATTATATGTGGATGTATTTTATACTGGTTAAGTACTTGCAAAAGCCAGCTGTGAGGAACTGAATCAAAGGCTTTTTTATAATCAATATACATCGTGTGAATGTTCTTTTTTCGTTTATATGCTTGTGTCATTGTAATTGCGTCTATTGTCAGTTGTTCCTTGCATCCTTGACTGTATTTTCTGCAACCCTTTTGTTGTTCTGTAAGTATATTATGTTTGTTCAGATGTGTATAAATGTGTTCACTGATGCAGGCTGTGATAATTTTGTAAATTGTTTGTAAGCATGTTATTGGGCGGTATTTTTCAGGATTTTGTGAATAATTGTCTTTGGGAACCATATAGGTTTTACCGTGCGTTATGTATTTTGGCATTAAGTCGGGTGTTTTAATGAATTGATTGATATGTTTATGCATGTGTGAGTGTGTGCAAGTAAGTTTTTTATACCAGAAGTTATGTATGTGGTCTGTTCCTGGCGATTTCCAGTTATGGGTGCTTTTAATAACCTGTATAAGCGTATCTATGGTAATTTCTTCAAACTGCATATCGGGTATAGAAGTGTTGTTAGAGTTTGTAATATTTGAATCTACTTTGTGTTGTACTGGATTTTCCCAAATATTTCCCCAATACTGTCGAAGGTCATTTGTTGTTGGGATTTCTATTGTTGTGTTAGTTTCCTTTTGGTGTGTACTTAAATTTCTGTAAAAGTTCTTCTCATTATTATAGAACTGAGTATTTTGTATTTTCCTTTTTGTGCAGTTCCGATAACGCCGAAGTCTATTAGCGGTAGAGTTTAATTTCTGTTTTAAGGTGTCTAGGTAGTGGCTTGGGTCACTGTTTTCATCCTCAAACTGCGCGTGTATTCTATATTTTTGTTTAACCGATTGGACTGCTGCTAGAATCTTTGAATTTCTGTTTCCACTCAAATACTCATTCATTCGTGCTATGTATGATCTCAGCGCTTCTACTTTGCTCTCTAGTCTTTTTTCCCATGCTGGCTTTTTCCTATGTTTTTGCATATCCCTATTCATTTCTAGCTTAGTGCCATTACATATGGCTGTCGTATATGCCGCTACATATATAAGCATGTGGAGTGTAAAAAAATCTATATCGGGGTGTAAGTGTTGGGGTAGTATATGTTGATTGATATTATGTATTATAAAGGCCAGTTTTCGGGATGTTTTTTGTTTAGGAATATAGGGTCTAGAAATCGGTTCAGTGTTTTTGAACTCATCTAAAATGGTTGTAAATGTTTCTTCTATATCTTTTCTAGTACATTTCTTGTTTGTTCTACAATCTGTGTATTCTTCTTGGCATTCAATTTGTTCCCTATCATATACGGCTGTATCTTCTGTCTCTTCACTTTGTATGTTTTCGTTTTGTAAAGTATTAGTATGGAATGGATGGTTTAAAGTGTTACGTGTTTCGTGTGACGTTTCTTTTTCTCCTAGTCTTAACTCTACTTCTTTTCGTATATTTTGTATTATATCGAATGTTAGCATTTTGTTGTGTACGATAACCCTTCTTTGGTCAGCTAATCTTTGTTCAGAAATGTGGGAGAGCTGTGGGTAGTGAGCTTTAAATTTCTCATGCATTTTTTTCCTGTATGCTGTCATATCTCTTTCTACATCTGTTGATTCAAAGTAAAATCGTAAAATGTTTTGATTGATATCGTCCGTCCATTTTATCCTAGTTGTACGAGATGAATTTTGTGTCTGATTTGGATTGTGTGAGTGTTGGTTGTGTGGAGTTTGTTGATCTGTTTCCTGAAGTTGTTTCATAACTTGGTTTCTGATGTTATCAAGTGTATTTTGACTAAGTAATTTATTACGGATAATTGCTCTACACTGGTCACCTAATCTCTGTCTCGATGCATTCATATCTGGATACTTTTGGGTGAACTCTTGGTGTAAATGATCTAGATAGCCACGAATGCGCGTTTCTAATACTGTCTTTGTTAAATATGTACGCCATAGAAACTCATTCATATCTTGTGTCCATTGTCGGCGTTTTCTTTTTATGGCACCAGTAGTGGGTGCAGGGTGAATGGCTGTTGCCTCCTGCACAACATCTACGGCTCTAACCGGTATCGATCGCGAACATTCAGATGACGGGTCTTCGTCGTCGTCTTATTATTATTATTATTATTATTATTTATTTGGTTAGATTATTGAGATAATAGGATTATTAGTGCTAGTACTATTAACGGAAAAAGTGGTGTAAGATGAGAGATGGAAGTAGAATAAAGGCGCGATTCCTAAACATTCAACAAAGGATAGGAATATTTTTTCGATTTACCAAAGACAAAAGAAAATTCAGTAACGGTTGAGACATATCAAGAAAAAGCCTTTGTGACTGACGTTTCGTACTTATCACGTCAATCCTAAGCTTACTTGAAAGTGGTTGGTTGAAGGAGACAAATCCTTTCTATCTCAAGTCTATCTATAATATCATTTGTGATGTAAATTATAATAACTATGCAACCCGATTACATATTTATAATTCTAAATACGTACACAATATCTTACTAATAGCATAATTATTTTTCCTGAAAGGGAGTCGAATGCACGACCCCCGATTGAGCAGACAGAGCTACTGGACTAACGGGCCCGTCAACGCTAGATGAAACTCAGTTGACCTCGGCCGAATGTCGCGACTAAAGTCAACGAATATGCAGCTAGAATTGCTGCACAGCGAACGGAAATTAAATTTGTTTTCGACTACGTACTCGTAAGTTATGCGATTGAATCGAATTTCCTTTGACTGTACCCGAATGATTCCATTAGATATATTGCAGATTTAATATAATGTTCAATTCAATTTATTTATTTGTAGCATACGTATAAACAATTTTGCAAATTTGCACACTTTTATAAAAATTTGCCCTGAATGGAAACCACAACTGGTTCAGAAGATAAGTTCACTTACCATTGTTTCAATGGGCCAGTCATAAAACGGTGTCAAGTCAAAGATTTGAATTTGAGATGATGTATAAAAACTAGTCTCAATATATATCTTTCAATACGTCATACATTGCGAATATCCGTTAGCAGTGACCACTATACACTGCGAGGTACCCACCTTAAATTACTAAGAACTTTTCTTATTAACTAACAAAACATCAAATCTCTAACAATTCAAATAAATTCTTATTGAAGTCGGACTGTCATTCAGAAACTTTACAAAAGTACACCGGGCTTCTGAAAAGACAATTAAAACAAAACAATGCAACACAACAGTCCCAAAGTTCACTGGTGGGTACACTAATGAATTTCAATGCACACGAATGCAAGCGCACACCAAAATACATATATTCATTATGCATTAGTTTCAAGCAAGTGAAACTTAGTTAACTAAAGTTCTTATTTGTTGTCGGTACTTTCAACGCGACTGTACGAGTATGTAGTAAACGCAGAGTATTTATACTGTTTGCCCAGGAAAGCAACACGAAATTGGGTTCGTATACTGTGGATGCCAGCCATGTGATTGCCAGGAGCGGCAAGGCATCTTTAACTAGGCATCTTTAATAGCCACAAATCTATCAGAGCTTACAGATGTTCGTGGGAGGCAGTGACCATTTCGCTGCGTGTTCGTATGTTATTCTCTTCCTATCTTCTTATCAAACACAAAGATACTACACATAAGGTAACATGGCTCCTTCAATCGAGTTCCCTGTTAGTCTGAAACTTCGGAGTTCAGAGGTTGAACGTTGTATACATCCATCACTGAGTATCTAACGTATTGAATATTTTATCATCTCTAATGGAATCTCATATTTTAGCCAGTCAGTTGTAGGTGATTGATAAATGCTTTAACTCAGAGTGAGCTCTTACGAATTTTGTTTACTTTACCGAATTATGTAACGCGAAGTATTATCTTTTGAATTTGTGAGAACGCTTTATGCGTTTGTTCAGTACATTTAACTTGAAGCAGTAATATTGATTAATATTCGGCTCCTTTTTTAAGCTCCTCTCGGGCTATCGTCCCACATCTTGCGTATATTGTCCTTAACAGGGTCATTGGTTGGGTGGTTGGAGCTTCTAAATAGCCGGCCTCCGCGAAAGGCTCTGTTTAGTATAATCTTCCGCGGACCAGAACACACCGTAGCTGTATTAAGTATACAGGTCAAAACTGGAATACGGACTGGAATTCCGTTAATTAGTTCGAGAAATTCCAACGGACTTGGCTTTTAATTTTAATTGAAACTGCATCAGCAGTGCTTGGAATACTATCTTTCTATACCTAGTTTTTGCGATACAAACAATTATAGATTACAAAAATATAAGTATGATTGTCTATATATATCAACCAAATTTTCCCCAAATGCTAGTATTGAAATGCAGTGATCTTGATTATTAAGGCAATGATAACTTTGTGGTTTAATATCCAGACTCATTTTGGGATCTGTATTTAAACTCAAGCATACACCTATCACTTTCCTAAATTACATTACAAAAGAGCTGTAACAAAGGGCGAACTTAATTTTTAATGACATTTTGTACCAGGCAACCCTGGTCTAATATTGATGTTATGTGGCTGATATTAAATTTTTAAGAGGAAAAAAATCATTTCCATTTATAAACTTTGCTAACGTGTGTGGGAGTATCATTCTTGTTCTTAGAATTTTTATAACAGCTGTCTCATAAATACTAATTTATAAAATGCTGAAATTTCTTCCACACGAGGTACAATGTTCCTAGTACTTTATTATGTTTTTCATACTTAACGAGTTAATAACTTAATACATTGTATATTGCGATTAGGATGCTTAATTGAAGGAAGCTGTTATCATAGGTTTTGCCTCATCATGCTCTCCTGAAGTATCGCGGCCGAGTATCATGCATTCAATAAAACCATAGAAAAATTAGATAGTTCATTACTCATTTAGAGATTTTTCAAAAAATCTACAAAAGCCCCGCGGTGGGCGCCAATTGTCCAAATGAAATGGGAGAATTAAAAAGTGTCTACGCTTTTGTTCAAGATGTTGCCAACTTTACTGCCAAAAAAATACTGAAGCGTTCTACTTTATTATGTAGAGTTGGGGGTTTGGAAAAAACCGCTATTCATGTCCGCTGGCCTGTTCGTTAACGTTTTAAGTCATTGTTTTGTTTCTTCCAAAAAGATACAAATATCTGAAGAATAATTTATTAAAAATATATACGAGTAGTAACTATTTAGATTATGCCATGTTTATTGAACTGTTTTTGTTTATACTCGTACATAACCCTATTATTACTTGGCTGCATGTGATTAAACATTCCTATTACTACCCACAGTTTCTTATACAAAGGCATTATCGTCAGATGACGTATTTTACGAGTAGAATAACCGTTTTGCCAGCCGTTTTCGAACATGATTCAGCGGTGAGTCAGCGCAAGGACACAATGGCGGCAAAATTGATGAACACAGCCATTTACGAGTCTAATTTTCACTGGTTTCGCTTAGCTAAATAACACGAAAAATGCGTTTAATAAACATTCTCTCAGACTTGTAACTCATACTTATAAGAACTTTTTTTAAATTTATCATTTTTTTATGAATCTTCCACTACAATTATAGTCCGAATATTACTCTGCAATGTGTCGAATGGTTTGAGGTAATTACTAGATTATATATATTGTTATAATGTCGTACACATATTAACTTTTACACTATCTTTGTGATGTTTTTATGTAACAGCGTATTTATGATATTGTAATCTTAAATAGCAGTTCAAAAAGAAATATTTATACTCGCTTTTCTAATACTAGCCATAAAATAATGTACTAATATAGCAGTCACAATTAATTCAATTAAAATGATAAATATTGATAGAGAGGATTTTACGTACATTTTAACGAATACTTGTGCATTTTATGGCTTATCTACAGTTTAAACATTGTCATCGTTCTTCAAGTAACAGTAATTGCTTTTTTAAATTTAGACTGTAGAAGTATGGTGTTCAAATTCTGGTATTAAAAACAGCCTCTTGTGACTGCTAAAAATAATATAATTGTGCATCCAATGGAACTTTAACGCCTATTATAAAATTTTATCGTGCATACTTACAAGTTTACTAAAAGCGCACGATTATTTAGCGTGTTCGGGCAATTTATCGCATGTCTCCCACAGCGTGGGTACTAATCAGTTGTAATTCAATGCAGTAGTTCAATTCACAAACTCATACGGTTAGGATAGAGCACATTTTGTCAAATTATAATGGTGAATGTGTTCAGAGCGGGGACAATGTTAAAGTTATGCGACGTACATTGCTGTTGAAAATACATAATGTAGTTGAATGCATATACAGCGGTCATCTGTCACAAGAATCATTTAGCTGTATCTTAACTTTTCAAAACGTGCATAATGTATTTTAGTATGATATACTCATTAAACGATACAACACTAAAAGTTATCGACTCTAAGAAAAGTTATCTATCTAATATATCTTGGTCCGTGTCGTTAATATTTGGAATAATTGAGGAAGAAATGGGACAAGAAATAACTATACACTGTCAGTTACGGCTTTATGAATGAAGACATAATTCATACTATATGTTTAAAGTATGTAGTTGATGTATGCCGGGCATTAGCGGGGCTTACCGCGGTTTAGAGCTGAAGTGGCATGCATGTTTCATGCGTTTGAGGTAAACTGAACTCAAGCAACTTAGCAATGCTTTTAATATTACACTATGATATATATGTTGCCGCATGAGTAGGTTAAGTAATATAGTTCTACAGGAAAAGAAATGAGAAATGTCTTATCTTGTAATTAGAAATGTCGTAACCCCGCGATTTCATCCGCGCGCAGTACTAAATTTAATAGGTTATGAATTTTACTTATTTTAGCCAAGGCTAAAAAATTATACGACATATTTTTTTCCAAAGATATGCCTTCACATACTGTGCGATTTATGCAGTAGGTTTGTATAAGTAGATGGAGTAAATATGGAGTGGAAGTAAACGAAAAAACCACCAACCTTAACATTAAATCCGATGTGCAAGGTGAGACAGGGTGAGTTCACTCTCCTCAACTGCTTGATCTGGGCACGGCCTAGATTATTTCGTTCCAAACGTAACGACAGACAAAGTGGTAGCACGGCTAGCCAGGAGGACATACGAGCAGAAGCACAGAACGTCTGTCTCACGGAGCAAGGCCAAGGACAAAATGGCGTTGGAATGTCAACCCCGGCGGATTTATTTCTCACCTGCCCACCGACGCAGGATACAGATTGAACACATGCTTTCACATTCCTAGCTTTAGAAATAACGAATGCTCGTACAGCTTGTGTAGCTATATTTAATTTATTTTGATTTTTATTCCCACCGTCTCCACTCCCGAGGTAACTATCTATTCATAATTATTAAGATAATTTAATTACTAATACATACATATTTATATCCGTTTAAATCAAAACAAAGCATTGTTAACTTTACAACGAGCGTTTCAATCTAAACGCAATATTTAGTTCAGGAAGCGTCTACTTAACACTATTCTGCTACTTTCAGCGAAGCGGCGTTACGAGTACAAATTCAATTTATTCTATCTAGACACATGTCGAAGTGCCACCACGAAATTCGTTTTCGTGAAACTTATTCCGTACTTGAAGCAATGTGTGGCAGTCCCCCGAGATTCGCCTACTTGGCATATTCCATTGAACGTTTGTAACAACGTGACCTGATATTAACCGCATTTGATCCTGCAAGATAAGTTAAAATCCACTCGATGACTGCTACGTCGATATGACAGATATATTGATATATTTTTTGCAATTTTCATAAATTTGGCCTTCTTAAATATTCGTGTTACGTTTCTTTTCTCTGTGCATTTAATTTATAAAACACGTGTACATCGTGTTTAACAGTGTGCGTGTTATTCGAGGGTCTGTTTTACACTCGCAGGAAGAACGGAGCATACTTCAGCATTCTCAGCATTTACGGCCTCCGAAGATGCCTACAGATTGTTACCTCTAGAGGTGCATTCCACAACACGGAAAAAAATGCAAATTCCCTAATAACAAATGTAAACTTAGTGTTTAATGGCATATCGCAAAATATCACAAGCATATTCATTTTTATTTATTTATTTAACAATTTAGTACACTGGACAATTTACAGAATCAAACATATGATTTTTGTACTTAGGTACTGCTTATCTCCCAAAGAGATGAGATCATAATTTAGTGTACTATATAAATACATAATAGTAATATAATTTTTGCTAAAAAAATCCTCAACCTATAGGCAATAAAATACGAACCAGCTTCTGCGGACTCGAAATCATAATCCTGTATAAAGCTGTTTTCAATCATGCTCTTTCACAAAGATATTAAACGAGGCATTTAGGTTCTGGGACTCTATAAAAATCGACAGAAACTAACGATCAACTATTACGTAACACATCTGTTACCGTCTAAGACAATATCTCTTAATATACTCGTACTTACCTGGATACGTTTCTAATACATTTCAGTTGTATGTACTAGCTATAGGATATTTAGAGCGGCTAGCACGCTGAGTTCACCGGGGAGCAAACAGGAATAAATAATATAGTAGCTGTGAAAGCGAATTTGATTTGGGTTTCTTTGTTCCGAGCGAGAGGCGAGCCGCCGCCGCCGTATTGATACTGTATCAGCTTCCGTGGCGCCCTTCTGGGGCAAGTATTGAAGGGTCAGGGATAATTGTTATTACTCTGCCTTAGCTATTAAATTACAATACAAGAGACGTACATACTATAATATTTATGTTTTCTTGGTGATTTTCCTCTTCCCTTCATGTTTTTTAAGTTTTAATGTGAATTTATTATTTTTTGTTAATTGGCTCTGTGAAGGTTGCGAATGATTAAATATTACTTCTTTGAGGAACGTTATTCTAGAGAGTATTGTCATTTGAACTAAATACTATTTTTTTCGACGCTTGTACCGTTTTACTGGTGGACGCAGGTGTTCTTTCATAACGAGAGAGATATAGTCCTTAATCTATAAATACTAAATATCTAGTAACGTAATATTCAATGTTTGATTTCAATTCAGACTACCATCAGTAGATTGTTTAGGCTATTAAGTATTATTATTGTTTTTAATTACATAAAGTGAATACTATCACATACATACGAGTATATGTATTTTCCACAGAGGACGGAGAAATCAAGGATTTCCACCGACTACAGTACTGGCGCGCTTCTGGAATCCGGGATATTTTACAAATTTCTGTAGCAAAAAACAAAGTTGGTAATTTTTTCTACATGTAATGGAGCTTAAAAATTCTAGAGTAGTGTTGTAAAGTTTATTCAGCCGTAAATTTTTCAGTTTAATGAATCTGACAAACGTCATTTGGAACGTTATTTTGAATTTAGAAGTAGCTCAAAAGCATCGTTGAAAGCGAAATGATTGGAAATGTTGGTGAAACAAGCTTCACTTGTTTTTGTAAGGATATGGATGCGGTAAAATTGTTCAAGTAAATTACTCAAGGTACATTATTAGATAGATTAGGTAAATTATTCAAGTAAATTTAGTTGCGTCATTTACGACTTTTCCAATATTCTTCAGCCTTGTGAAGGAAAACCGGAGATATACTAAAGGTACATAATAAGGTTAACCACTTTCATTTTTTATAAAATATAAATGGTGCCATTTTGTTTTGTTTGTTATTTTTACGCCATTGCTAATTTTGGCGTAGAAATTTCTATTTTAAAAAGTGGCAACCCTATTGTTGCTGGGATTTTCAACTCGCATCGGGAGTGGTGTACACACAGAAAACTTTTCTTATATCTGGACACTTCTGCGCACAAACATTTCAGTTTTCAGTTTCCAGAGCTGTTTTAATGTCGTGGATTCTACTTGTTTATTTCTAAATCTTTTTTCTAGGTATACTTTGTGAATGAATTTCGATTATAAAACACTTAAAATACTCGCTAAAAATGGTAAAAATAATAAAAATGAAAACGGAAAATTTTAAAAAGTAAACTCCGCTTTATTTTATACATTTGAAAATGTTTGATATTCTTGTAATCTATGGACCATCTACCGACCACCCCAAATGATGCATTTATATTTTATTACAAAAATATACAGGCACAATTAAATCTATTGAAATGATATGAAAACTGGCATGATAATAGTTTAGTTTGCAACAACGTAACTATTGAATGAATTTTTCACACGTTATGAAATACCGATATAATAAAATAAGTTATCGAGAATGTTATGTTTGCTGCATGTCATATTAAATGAAGTTGCAAATCTCGTTCTATTTATTGTGCCCTATCGCGTATAGGTCACCGCGCTTTAAACCGGAGCGTCGTAGGTACAAAATTAATTTAACGAAACTTTTCGCATTGAAAATAGATAAAAGTTGCATTTAATGCAGCCGCGACCGCAGTTGAGGGACTTCTTGACATCGTTCGAATGAAAATTACGCGCTGCAACGGCTTTTTGGTTAATGAATCTTTGCTATTAGGATGCTATTTTGCTGGTCTGGAAATATGATTCAATTATCCGTTTTATGTAACAACAATTGATGTATAATGATTAACAGTTTTATACAGTTTTGTAGCAGTTGACGGTAGAAATAGATATTTAATTTATGAAAGTTTGAATTGTATAATATATCACCTTTCAACTTCAAATTATTCAACATCCCTTTCATTTTATTATGATGAAACGATTTGCTACTAGCCATGCATTACTTTAATAGGAATGTATACAGTGGTAATACAAGTCATAACATTACATCAGATTACAGGTTAGGTGGTTAATTAATTCAGGAACAAGTGTCCAATATGTCGCCCTTTAACTTCCTCTAACATCTGTCTTCTAGCGATAGTCCCATTAAAATCGGTTCAGCCATTCCTGAGATTAGCCCGGACAAACAGAAAGACAGCAGACAGAAAACCGAGTGTAAATAGTGTTAAGCAGTTTAGAAAACGGTTATTTTAAAATCAAAGACAGATACCTCAATTTATATTAACAAAGGATAAAGAAACATCAGATACACGAATAAATTGTAAATAAGTAAAAATGTCTCTCCATAGGAATAGTGTAGTAAATGTGAATAAAAGGCTTTATTATTATTATTATTGTATATTAACAAAAATAAGGAATTGATTTATGCCTGACACGTAATGAAACATAAAGCTTTTTGACATCAGTCATCCTCCCAGTTCTCTCCAACGGTTTGTGGATTTGTCCTCTGTGAAAGGATCCCGCATCTAATCCATCACTGTCCCAATATTGTATTATACATTCAACAATACAGCACAATTCGAGATTTGTATTGCATTTTTTATCTGTCACTTACTTCGAGTTACAGATTATTCAGCGCACTAATGTAATTATTAATTTGTAAATGCAAATTAATTCTAAATCTTCTCTATCCACGTTCTTCTAAACAAATACTAACTCGTATGAAATGTTCTCGTATCATTTGATTTGTGTCCGAGTAAAATTTATGACGGTTATAAATTTTGTTATGGGAATACTGCTTCGCGATGCAATACATGAGGCCTCAGCTGTATCTTGTGTTCAAAAAATTTTGTCTCGCTCTCGTTCGAGCGCATCGCCTTCACGTGAAAGAGACAGCTATGCAATTTATAGGCGAACTACGTCGAATCTGCGACTTCAGAAGTATATTTACGAACTTGCTAGATTCTGCGAAGAGGTGGATTTCGACAATATAAAAACTCAGCATCGGGGGAGCTGTAAATCCACGAGTTATAGTGTTGCGAGGAAAAAAATCATTTTTTTCCTTTATATCACATATCTACCGGCACATTAGGGGTATAAATTTAGTTTTGTTAGCCATACTTGTGCAACGTAAATTCAGTCCATAATTAGGCAAATGAAGCTTGTTTTAATTTTTTTTTTTTACATGTGGACATTTATTTCGATAAGTTACACTTTTATATTTTATAGTTGCTCGAACGCAAAATTAAAGTACGCAGAAATTCATTTTTAGACAAGTTTATTAGGCCAGCAGCTCTGACCTTGACTACTGGGCGGGTCGTGGGTTACAACCCATGCTAAACGTAGAAAGTATTTTAAGACAATGAAACGTACATATGCTTTAAACTTACTTTGTATTCTTTTAATTTTTGTCAATCAGTGAATAGTTGAATTAAATATTTAGATTATATTCAGTATGTTCGTTAGCAAGGGATATAGTTTTAATTGTGGTCCCATGGTGTATAGGTTAGGCGCGTCACGCTCGGCAATGCGACACAGGCAAGTCGCCATGTTGTTTCTATTCGACAGATCCACAGATAAGTTGTGATAAGCAGCCGTATTTGGACCTCATTTCACATAACAATAAGGAAAAGCCATGTACCTACTATTGCAAATATGTATTTGGAAGGAACTATAATTTTGCAAATTTCATAATAACAAAATTCAGACTTTTACGGCAGAAATACTTGCAGTAGTGCCGATTGCGCAAAAGCAATTTGATTAAAGACTACAATAAGTAATAAAGGTCCCAATTTAAACTACAAAATTAGACTTTTCCTTATATATACAAAGAGTTTAATGAACTTTTGAATACATGTACGTTCAAAATTAGAATCGCGAGCCATTTAAATTGCATCCGCGCCGCTTCTTGAGGAAACAGAAGTTTAAATCCTTACAAATCGTAACATACAAGCGCTCTTGTTACTTCTGGCGAGTAGAACATTAGTATGAAAACTTAGTAACTTAGTTACAGTATAGCTGGAACCAGTTGTTTCGCTGTGCGCGAAACTTGAAAGGAATGCGAACCGACCAAAGTTTCCTGTTCCCAGCGGTAAGTTTAACTTCCTATATAAACATTATATACTTGTATATACTCTTATATATAAAGCAGCTTAGTGGTTAGGACTTCCGTATGCAACTACGTGGTTCTGGATTCAAATACTGGTACGCGAATAACGGTGTAGCAAAACGTCATGAGCTGCGTTTCTTTGCGCGATCCATTTCGACGGTTACAATTGACATTAATTAATGTACATTAAAGTTTAATATTATTATATACTGTCGTGTGGTATATAAGGTGGTTATGGGGAGCACATAAAACACATCCGTCCGTTACTTGGTTTAATTCCGAGTGCAGTAAATCCGGTGTGCAGATAAATAATTATCCACAGTTACCCACATTTACCAATTACAATATATCACACTTTTCGTAAAAAAGTCTCATTTTCGTAGGAAAATAGGTTTTAATGAAACTAGCGTTGTAGATGGAGTTTCGGTCGCAATAACGGGGTGACGTAAGTACGAAATAAATTCTTTTCAACATGAGAGCACAGTCGCGGGTAGCAGCTAGCTATAATAACAATGCCCATAGATTGAATTTAAAAAAATCTGTACTTGGTAGTAAGTGTTAAATTTCTTCATTAATTTATTATCATACAAACTGAAATAGTTTACAAAATAAAATTATACGAATACACGCATTATCGTACTACGCATTGCTCTTCGATATTTGCAGGCGTTTGTTTAAGCAAATTTTAAAAATACGAAGGTGCTTTGTTATTTTTGTCGTAACACTACTGGTGTGTAGAAGCAATAGAGTTTATATGTCACTTATTGTACAAAAACCAATCCACCCTTTCCATTTACAGTGGACTCGGATGAACTGAGCACACCCTCCAAGAACTGAGTGGCTCTAATAGCTCCATTAGCGTAATGCGCACTCCAACTTCAAATTGTGTTGTAACGGTCGCGTGCCGGCACGTGAGGAAAATTCTATATCGCAGGTAAGATCAAAATACGAGAAGACAAAAACAAAAACAAAACAAAGCCAAGGCAAGACAGAAAGGAAAAACAAAACAAAGGCAAAAACAAAAAAGAGGCAGAACAGAAACAAAAGTAGAGACAGGAACAAAAACAAATTAACAACCATTAGAGACGCTTCTACGTGGCAGGATCCCAAAAAAAACAGAATCTGAGATAGATAACCAGACAGCAGTAAACTGCATTATTATAATATGATATGATATTTTTATTATATCCAGACGCAGAACTAATGGTGCTCATGTAACAAATGTTTGCGTTGCATGGGAATCGAACCCACGACCTTTAGTTTAGCTGTCAGTCTAACCATTCCAGCAACAGGTCAGTTCCAATGCTTTGTTTTATAAAAGTCTTTGAAATGTGTACGGTTGGCGAAGCAATACAGTAACTTTTTGTCATTTTTCAAATCGAATTGTCCCGTTTCATTCATTATGTAAATAGGTCGCGCCATTGTTTTGAAATCTAATTCGGTTAGTGTGCTCGTGCCAAGGTTGTCTATTTCTATTATAAAGCGACGTGGTTTCATTTCTATACAAATGTATTTCGAAAATTCGTATTCAATATTGGTATAGTAAATGAGAAAGCCGTTTTTATTCGAAACGCTAGTGAAATTTCGATTTTGCTGTGTACATTAAAATATATACAGGGGTCATTCGAATATTACGTAATTAACTAAACACTGCTTTGTTTGTTTTGCAATATTTTTTGATATTAATATCTTAGGACAATTTCACACACGGCCGTCTGATTCCAAATTGGGTCATTTATTGGCCTGTGCTATGGTAACCAGACAGCTGATATACTACATATATACATATCATATAATACTTATATAGATATTTTTATTACGACCAGACACAGAACAAACAAATGTGCTCATCACACAAATGTTTGTT
>DWQT01001603.1:0-16247 GCA_018244895.1 Myscelus amystis hages
TATCTAATTCACACACTACATTTTTACTTATTGCCATTAAGAAATTTTGAATTGCGACTTTGTTTTATACTACGTAAAGATATTATCCTTGTATTAATTATACTTATATAAAAGAATTGCTCGTTTAAAGAGAAAATAAAATGAAAGTGTACATAGATTAGTGTAATCTATGATTTTAGTCATAGACATTGAAAGTCCTGATAATAACCGTCATTGTGCAATAGCAAAACTGGTGACAATAGGTATCGTACCCGCTGCCCTGCACCGCCGTGCTGGCCATGGGCCCGCGGACCCACGAGTCCACGTCGCGACTCAGCTGGCTCGGACTGTCCAGCGAATACGTCGAACTCTCCGATTGATTCTTCAATAAAACAACAACATTTTAAACCACGATACATAGATTGAAAAGAGAAGCAAGTGACTCTACCTATCTCTCTTTTAATGTGTGATTAGACAAAGATAAGTATGGGTCATGCATCTTCCCTCTTTTATTATCTGTTCGACCTCACACACATGCCTAAGGGTCTTTTCTATGTATAATAACTCTATGAGTATGACACAATTTGTTGGTATAATATCAAACTATGGATTGGTCTAAACCACAGATACTCAAACTTTCGTCTACTGCAAACTTTGAGCATCAATGTTCCAGCGCTCTCCAAAATTATTTTGTTTTAAATATTCATTGCTCCTAATTTCTTTTGGATACTCCCTTAAACGTATAGTGATTATCTGTTTTATGTTCAATCCGTTGCTGAGCCCCACCTGCGATTCAGTATCCTGTATTTCAGCGGGTATAATATCATATGATACATTTCTTTCCACATTACGTTGACGGCTTCGGAGGGTGTTTTCCAAAATCTCTCTAGTGACGTCAGACATTTTCATGGTAATCTTTATGCAAACTGCAAAATAAAAACCACATTAATCAATAATTAACAGATTTCGTTCTTGTTATCTACAGTTTAAATGTTTTATAAATACTTTTCATGAGACCGGCTGTTCTAAGCTTTAAAGTATAAACGTGCATGTTATTTTTTGAATTCTAAGTTAATAATGGAAGTGTATTATAGCGACATTTCTACGGAGTATTTCAAACTATAATCAAATAGACTCTATCTAAAACACATCCTTTTAAAAATCGCAAAGCCTGCTTTAGCCTTACCTTTAGAAGGTTTTTGTGACTCATACCCTGTTCACGGGTATGGTCGCCTGGAACAATCAAATTATTTCATTGTAAAACGCAAGTCCTTTTGGAAATCCATTAGTGGATTATTATTTTTACTGGATAATTTAGATTTCTATTTCATTGATTTCATCTATGACGTTTTCTTACCGTCAGATATGGTTTTAAGTTCTTTTTATTTGCGCTTTGCCAGTACCATTTAAATTTGTATAACAATAAATAATATTCAATTATTTTATCTGTTATTGTTGAAGATTATTTTACGTATAAATCAACATTAGATGTAATTGATATTTTAATTCGCAAAATAATATTTAAAAACAAACGGTTTGTTCGATATTTGAATACAACATACAATAAATGAACATTAGCAATTATCATAATATTATTTATCATTTCGGTGGAGTATAATTTTTGAGTTATGACAACCAGTTTAGTAATGTTTTTTATGCAGTATTAAATAGAGTGTAATGTCCACGCGGCCGACATCAAAACATATTTGACTGGAGAATAAATTTCAGTAAAATTGAGTTTCAATTGATTTTAAATTTAGATAGCTGTCATTCGATTATCATATAAGTCGTCCTTCACACTTGACCAGTAAATAATTAAATTATCGATTTGAAAAAACCATGCACAAATAATGACTAATTATTGTGTTAATTCGGTAGCCCGTGGCAGCGTAAGTTGAAAACAATTTTTTTCCTATCCATTTCCTTCTTTATGTCATTCTTTGTGTGGTCTGTGCTGTGTAAAAAGGCGCGAACCGCTGGGCGCCATTGTTCGAATTCGATTTGAATTTGGAACGCAGACGTCCCGCCGTTTCATTATTCGCGGGTGCCGATGTGAAAAACTTTTATTTTATTATCAATTGATTCGAGAACTTTTTTGGAACGTAAAGTATTTTTTAGTTGATAATAATTAAGTTACGTTAGTAGTTGTTTGATGCCGCTTTAAGAGATGTTGTAAGGATCTATTTTTTGTAGATTTAGTTTTAGACTCAATAGGGCTTAAGGCTTGACAACTAAAGCTTAGGTAATGTCTGTTTTTGAATAAGGTAAGATGATTTCTAAATATTGCAGTATTAAAAATGTTCCAAGGAAAGAAACGGATGAATGGTGCACAAACGAGGTGCGATCTTAAGGAGACAATGACACTGTAATGATCACTCATTACCAGTCAGGGTTTGATGACTTAATCAGAGCCTCACAGTCAGGAATAATGGAAAAAAGATTGTAACGAGGAAAGAGTTATGTTAAGTAACGCGACTGTGAGAAAATAAGACTTGTGACAAAGTAAGGTTACATTTAGGTATATTGCATTAAGCTTTGGTGCTCATGTTAACATGTTTGGTCTTTTGATAAATACAGTGACGAAAAGATGCTTTTGTTGTTGTATAAATATTTTTTATGTCGAAAGGTCATAATTACATGTTCTTAGATTGTAATATGCGCTGATAGACAACGATTTATAGAGCTTTAAATACTATCCCTAGCTATTGACGCAAGCTAGAGTTTATGTTCAATTCCGTATTTTTTCTCAACCTGTCATTTTCGTCTGCTGAAGAGGCATGCGAAATCGTTCCGAACGAAAGTGAACCACTTTTTTCACCAATCTATCAATATTTTTTGCGCTGGCTACCCCGCGGTAGACACTGGTCACTAGGGTTGGTGCTTTAGTGTTTATAACTACGAGTATAAACATTTTGATCCTAAGGTATATATACAAGTATACAAGAAATTATATTGTACAGCTACGAGGCATTTGTGTATACAACTCAGGAATTTCAATATGACACTAGACTAAAATATCGTATTTGATTTCGATTTCGATGACTGAGTTAAAATAATAGTATTTCTGTGTGATCTTAGTTAAATATCGTTTATAACGGTGACATGATTTTAGTGTCGTTTACAAAATTCATTTGACGATAATAGTAGTGAATAATATGAAAATAATGGTATTTTCTTTCCCCAAGTGACGGCCCTATCCAGCTCCGCGGGGTAGCGCTACCGTGGTGACCGATGACGCGGCGAAAATATTTCTATTCGCCATTTGTTCTTCTCACTCATCATTCCTCACTTGATGTAGGTCAATGTCAAAATCGAATTTTTCAAATCGATCCGCTTTCGATTTTGTGAGCATCAAAGCTAGTGTTGCGCTGACATATTATTTAGTTTTTGACACGTTTGCAATTCTTGAAACGATTTCGGATGTCAAATTGTTTGAGATACATTTTTTGTATTGCAATGTTTTTATAAAGGTTACTTATAGTAAATTTTATATAGATAGATATTTGGAATAGAAATTTCTTATGAAATACCTAATCCCCTTATATGGTTGAATTAAAAGTTGAGTTTAAAACAATTAATTATTAGCTGCTTCTTAGAAAAATATTACCATTGCTTAAATGCAAAGTAAATGTTTAAATTTAGTAACTATATATACTACTCCCGGATAACTGTTCCTTATGCAATTCGATCTCATGCCAACCTAACACAAACCTGATCAGTTTTGTTCATGACAAAAAACTTTTAACCCTTCAAAATGTTTACTCAAATCACAAACATGATAGCCAAATATTTGGCCGAATTAAGAAAAAATAAACCGCCCATATGTTAGGTTAATAAATTCGGTCAACCCTTTATTTACGGACGGGGTCGTTTAGGCCCCATTATAATATTTAATGCTAAACAAACAAGGGATTTTTGCTTCTAAATGACTTCATTCGACTAGCAAAGGTAATCGTTTAAATGGGTTCAACGTAAAATTGTACGGTTTGCGTTAACGTTTCGGTATAGATTGAAGAAACTCTACACTCTATAGGCATTGATCTTCGCTGTCTGAATTGTTAGTTTTATTTTTAAATAACTAAAACATTATGTTTGCATGTATGACATTATCTAATTTAAATGTCAATTTAAAAAAAATGTTTTTTACATTTTCCTTATGATAAGTAGCGTATTTAAAAAAAGATTTTAGCAATTATATAACAAAAGTATCTTATAAGAATATAACAACTCCACACAAGAGGCCAAAGGAACATTCACACATTTTTCCTCTTATATCATCCAGTCTTTATCAGATCATCCACTTTCGTAACGTGAACGTACACTTAATTGCCTTAACGACTCGCCCATTCCCAAAGGGTTAAGTGTCCATTTAGAAAACTATAGTTTGTTTGCGCTTCGATTTATGGAAATTAACATTATTCGGTCAAACCGGGACTTTGATGTGTCTTGATGATGTCTTTATTTTTTTTTACCTAAACTCACGTTTGATTGGGCGGTAACTGTGTTGATGCATCGTAAATTTGATAATGTCTTAATATTTTAGTTTAACATTCGCTTAATTGCTTATAACTTTGTATTGAATCAAAATTTATACGTGGTTATGTAGTAACATTGAAAAATTTGAAATTATATTTCTCTCAACAACACCGTTATGGCGATATCTTTAGCTACTGAGTAAATTAAAGTAATCGTATTATGGCTGAATTTAAATGCCTCAACCAAAGAAAGTCGACAAAAAATCCACATACTTAACGGTTGTACATATATTTACTTAAATTTATTTCATGATTTTGTACTTTTTTCTGTGCTGCTTACGCTGCTCCAATTCGTCTCACAAGACAAAGAGATGGCCAGCGTGTATCTTACATAAATACAATATTATTTCCTAATTTAATGCCCAATATTTCCTAATCATTTGTTAGTTACGGCTTCACTTTGACTTTTAATTTTCAGAAAAAATTAACAGATGAAACACTGCCGCCTCACGTCTTCGTAATTTTTAAAAGTTCAGAGACACTATTGTACATATTTTTTCCTAAGTGCACTTAGAAATAGATGTTATCTAAAATTCCCTAATATTACAATTACAAAAATATTCATTCGCAACCCCCCAACATTCGCAAATTGACAACTACGACAACCCTGAACTGTCAACCTGATGATCCCCGGGCATGTCATTCGCTGGTAATTAATAGACAAAACAGTTTGTAGGAACCGTCCTCTTGGATCCAACTGGTGGGTAATTTTCGAAACCTCAAGCAACATATGGTGGCGGCAGACGCCATACCAACTGTCGCATCACCCATCCCTCTTCTCCTAATCGAAATTACCATAAAACAGACAGAGATACAACATTCATTAGTCGGTAGTGCGATCATTTGAATGTGGAATCGCAAAAAAGCGTATTGTTTGTTGCGCATGCGCCGAGCCACGTGCGGACGCAGGAAGTAGGGTAGGCTTTGGCGCGAATTTGAGCACAATTCGAAATTTCCAAAAGGAAACATTCGAACAGGATATTGGGATGATAATCGTCGATACTTTTTATGTTGTTCAAGGAAACGACATATGGATTATGGGCGATTTTATACCCGTCCGCAGTTACAGGTTAATAGGATTGCTCACGGTACTACTGTGTTCGATACATTATATTATTTGAATATTTCACTATACTTTTTTAAACCTTGTTTATTGTTCTACTGCTGGACTGATGGCTTTTAAGTCCATAGCCTGCCATTCTGGCCAAGTTCGAAATTACAGACATTATGGCGAAGTTGATAGTATATATATTTCCTTTTCAAGATTTCCTTCACCGTTAAAGCGATATTTACGACATAATCCTATTTACCCATTTGTAATATAAATTCTAGGTAAATATAATTTATGATTTAAAGGTTGGTGTGTACCTATATGTTATTAAAATTATTAAAGACTTATTGTCATTTAAAAAGAGAACAAAATTTCAAAAAGCATTTGAATTACCTTTCTCGTGGGAGCTTTTAAAAGAAACCTTATAAAAGAAAGGTTTTCTATGGAATAATTGCTGTTTTCAATGATTGAAATATTTATGAAAAAAGTTCAATATTATTGAAGTTGCATAACTGGATAAAGTCCAATTTATTTTAATAACTAGGATCTTATAATAGTGATGCTACCTATGTTATACATATATTCTATTATTAATGTACCACAAGGTATATCGAGCTCGACATATGGTCGTCTCACGCGCATCCCTCGCCGCCCCCGGGACTGTGTGCTCGCACCTGAGGGTGACTAAAGGCTTACATTAATGTGGTCAATGGATGAAACATGAAATATGTATTTACTTTGAAATTAATTTGCTATGAGTGATCTAAGCACGCTATGTTTATGTACTAACTTGTTCTACCATTTTCCTTTCGTAAGAGACCCTTACCTTACCTTACTTACACCGAAAACCTATTTCACTGTTACCTGCGCAAAAATTTTAGATAATAAAATTAATGTATTTAAAGTAAATTAATATTAACATAAATTAACTTTAAATATGAAATGCAAATGTAAAAAAAAGCTTATACATAAAAACTGTCAAATAGTTCAGCCGTGTGAGCGACATTTCAAGGTAGCGGAACCATTTCGGACTTTTTTGGCAAATGTTTACGAGTTATTAAAACGAATTAGCCAACGTTTTTTTAGTTCGAAAAGAAAAAAAGCTGGAACGAATTTATTAGTTTCCTAAACCATAAAATTATTTGGTATCTTCGGATCTAAATGGCATAGGAATAGTTGCTAGCGTAGTGATTGTCGTTTAGATAGTTCACTTAAAAAGGGCGGTATTCACTTCCATTCGGAACTAAAAATGGGCTGCGAAAAATAGACTATTATAAAGGTAGTAACCGTTGGCGAGGTAAATGATTTTGTTTCTAATTACAATATTAAAATATACATAGATTTGCCTTCGACTATGAGCTCACCTGATGGTAAATGTGGTATAGGATTATAGGTTAACATTTATTTCCAACCCTTTCATTGTTTCGCTGGTGGTAGATCTTCTAATAATGAGGTTAAGGCCATCGTCTGCCAGATTGGTCAAGTGCCGATTGGCAAATTCACACACCTCAGAGAATATTATGGGTAACTCCCATGATTCCCTTCACCGTTACGAATGATATTTACTATCTAATTTACAAAATGCACGTTTACTTGTGAAGTCAGAATTGAGTTCCAGGACTTCAACTCAGAATACCGGAGTGGAAGACTGCAATTAATTTCGCTTTGCTTTCGCTACTTGGCTTTTATTATTAACAGTGTTAGTTAGTTTTGCTTAGTAATATTATTGCAGGATCAAGTCATCGCCACTCAAAATAAATAATGAGTCAGTTAAAGAAACGTTAGAACATCACCGCCACATTTACAAATCTGTCTTTGACTAGATGTTCATCCTTTCAACGGTTAAACAAAGCGAAAGTTAAACTATGCTTAAAATTTCACAGCAACTTAACACCTCACGCGTTAATGTTTTGGACACGAAGGCACACAAAAGTACAAAATCTTATATCTCCTTATCACAAAAAATTGAAAAGAACTCTTAAAATATAAAACATAGAGTTGAAATTATTTTAAAAGATGCCACAATAAGGTGAGTAATCCCTGCTAGGAATTATATTTCGTATTGCATTAAAATAAGGTCGATTATTGCTTATTGCTTTAAAGTCGAAGTGAAAAATCTAATCAATTGTCACATAAAACGGACTGTAGTCGTTTTGTTAAGCGTTTATTGACGCGTGGACACAATAAATTTCGTTTTATGGCCATAGAACGACAAATATATCGATGGTCAGCCTTTGACTACTTGATTTCACTGATAGTCATTAACTTGTTATTTCTATCTTTATCTTAAACTATTTTAAACGATAATGGAACCGTCACCTAACAAATTCGTTGCCAATTTGTTTTGACAACACTGGCTCTTATTATTATTACATTGAACTACATATAGGCAAAATATAAGAATTATTATTTTAATAACTTGTATTAAAAGATATCAATAACATATTGCTCAACCTCAACTTATTCTATAAATGATTAATGTTTATGGACAGGAAAGAAATGAATTTTGAATTAACTACGAATAAGTTAAATATTATAATATTAAATATTAAATTACATTATTGATTTTAAAGGTATTTTAATATATACTCGTATTATCGGTTTTTATAGCTGTTATTTGTCTCATACTGGGACAATAGGTTTGTAACGATACGAAAAGCAGAACAAATTAATATGATTGATTGACAGATTGACATTGCATCCATCAAACGGCGTAAGAACCGCAAATTATAAGTAAATGGTAAGCATGGATCCAACCTGGCAATTATTGATTCGTGGCAGTACCTAAACGATTGTAGCCTTTACCGGAGAACTCCTCTCGGGAAGTAAATTAAAGGATATCAGTTATTAGAAATTTTGATCTTATGAATATACCCCTAAAAATTTAGATTCCTACAGCATTTTACAAAATCATAAATGCCCAAATGTGTGGAGAAAACATAAAAATTTCAACCTCTATTGAAAACTTTCATTAAGTATTGACATAATTGAAAAGATTGAAATATGGAAATTGTTATAATAAAGGACAATAACAATAAATTTTTGTTTCAGACCATAGCCCAAAATGGATATACAATTAATTATATTAGTACACAGAACTATTGAGAATTGCGTTATAATTAATTATTAATCAGTTAACCTGAGATTGCACATAAGATTGCTAATATAATTTTAGTCCATCCCTCTCTTTGATACTAGCTATGTTTAATAAACGTTTTATTTACAGCTCATTCAAAACATTATTCCACGCGGACAAAACCTCAGGCCACAGCTAGTCATGCCCATTCCTTTATCATCGATTATTTAAGACCCATTTGATTTAGAGAAAAGCTTTTGAACTAAATACGTTTTTAATTACAGTGTTGTGTTGCAACCGGTTATTAAGCGGTTGCGAAACATCAAAATATATGGTTGTTCCTTGGGCGGCCTGGGCGGGAAGGGCGGTGGCGACCCGCCCTGAACATTATGGATTTATTTCAATTTCAAATCTTCATTCGTATGGGTGGTTGTTAATTGCGGCTCAATTCTATTGTGGTTAAGTCGCGGATGATTTTGATTTGGCATCATTATGGTTTAAATATGGTTAAAAACATCCAGGTGGGACTATTAGTACCGAAAAAGCGAATTTTCATGTCTCTACCTACGTGCGTCATTAAGCTTTTGTAACAGAACTGACGCCTTTCGGAATTTCCTAAGATATTTTGAAGATTAATTCATTTGTGTTTAGAATTAGTTCACTTATCGAAAAACAGACCTAAAAACAATAACAAGTATTTTGTAAAATTTCTACTTAATTAAAAATAAATGTTTATAACTTTGGCTCCATAAGACGAAATCTGAAACGTCACTTTCCCATGGTCAAGTGGTGCACCGAATTCTTTGCACGCGTCCCATAAAAACCACGTCCACCCCGTTGCGGCCCGCGGCGGCCCGCTTGTCCCGATCGATTAAGTTTTTGCCACTCGCTTCCAAATAAAATCATAAATTTCAATACACGGGTGCGATAAAAAACCTTCAAATGATACGCCTCAGGCGTGGCCTCTTCGATTTATGACTGTATTTCGCTGCTCGCGGCCATAAATCGCATACAATGTTATGGAAACATTCAAAACATTTTGCAATGGGACCTCTGGAGACTATTGAAATGAATATTCAAGTACATTTCACACTTTCCTTTGTACGCGTTAGTCTTGTAAATAGTCTCTCTGGATTGTTCTACAACACATACATTTAATATGAATTTGTACTACCTCATACTGCTATTGATACTAATACTACTACTGATACCGAAATACTGACTGTATCAATGTTAATGACAGTTATATTCATGCAGTCCTGTTCAAAATTAATTATAGTTAAACCAATTGTTACTAACACTCTTACTTTTACAGTTACATTCGTGGTCGGTATACATTGCAGGAGAGTCGCTTATGACTGCTGTTTGCTGTAGTCTTCGGAAAGAGAAAGATAAGTACCAATACACATCAGTTGTGACGACAATCCTTTGTATACTAAGAGCTTTTTAATAAGAGGTTCTAAGAAACGCTGCCTTGTTACGATGCGAATAGTAATCGCGAAATAAAACCCACGAAGACCGGAAGTCCTAATGAATTTAAGGGGTGGCCGAAAATTATGCAGTGGTTCCAGATTAAAGGGTATTAGATTCTATTAGTGAATGTTATAACGAGACTTCGCAAAAAATACAAGTTGTCGTTAAGGGGCAAGCGTCGCCAAATATCGAAAGTGAAGACGAAACGACACGATAGAAAGGTTTTTAGTAACACCTTGATATTAAATTTGATTATTTAATAAAAATACAAGTCGTACTGTCAATGTCAAGCATAGAAACCTCAGCAAGGAAATGTAAAAAAAAGCGTTTATACTTTATAAATAAGTAATTGGTTAGTAAAGTCAAATGCAATTTAGACCAATCATTATTAATTTATAAATAAAACGGAAATTAAAGTATGGGAAAATCAAAAAAATGTTCCACCTTTTTAACAAAAAAAAAAACATTTTTTAAAAATTACTATTAAGTTTTGACCATCTACATGAATTTATGTTTTATAAAATTAAAACACTACAACTTTACTGGTCGTGGCCAGCTACAAAACGATTACAATCTTCGAGAGCGTTCTACTCGCGTATTTCCATTAGTCCTATTCCGTCTAATTCAATTAGAGATTCGCAAGCATTAGGACAGTAAGAACGGAGCCGCAAAGTTGTAAATTATAGCCTTCCTACCTCTAACCGGTAATCTGTGGCTAATTTGACAGATAATGTGTCATTTCGATAATTCCACAGATTATATTTACAACCCAACCAGGTTCTGTGTGACCAAAGGATCCGCAATAATTTAATCCGATTTTAAAGTTCGGTCTTTTACGGCTAGAATATGGTTTTTTGATAATTTTGCTGCTACACACATAATCAGTAATCATGCCATTACGGAAAAAGTAAAAAATGTCAGATCCAAATTGAAATGACCAAAATCAAAATGGAAAATAAAATGTTTTATTAAGTACTAAAAATATTTAAGTTCCTTAAATTAAAATCGTTGAACTTGTAACAAATACGAATTTAAATTCATCCCGGAATCATCCATGATTGTGTTGGTGTCAGGTAGCATCCCCAAAACGGGGGTCTAAAACTGCAGAACAAATTTAATCGAATGAGTTGGGACTGTTCAAATCCTTCGTCTGCATTAAAAGCGAATTAGTTTTTTAGCTTCTAGGCAACTTTATGATGCACCATGTTAGATTTTATGACTTCATTTATAAATTACTGGATGCTCGAGGGCGAATGGTGTGCTTTTTACGGTATGATAGTGAGAACAGAGCGAAACAATCGGAATTCTTAGTGGATTTTTTAATTTTGTGAAAAAATCATGATTTATACATACAGAAAATATGGCATACTTAAGGCAGAAGGCTGAGTAAGGCAGAAAACACCGAGATAAATACATACTTAATAACATATCTAAGGTGAGTTGGTAACATTATAGCAAGACATAATTTTGATTAGTTATAAAACAAATCAGACGTGACAGCATCGAACCCAGACCAGCGGAATCGAAGGCTGAATTTCAAATCACTATTCTATCAATGCCTATAACAATGTGTAATTATACAGTATGAATTTTTTTTATTATATGGAAGTAGCAGAAAAGCATTCAATCCACCTGATGGTATGTGGCTACTGTCGCCCATGGACATTTGTAATCGACCCCGGATATTTAGATTCCTATCTAAGGTCTACCACAGAGAACTGAGCTGCAATGCCTCGAAAAAGTATGTCTACCTTACCACACCCTTCAGACCAGAACACAGCAGAACTTAACACTGTTGTTATAAAATGAGAAAATGTTATTATACAGATACCTACTATTAAATACTGAGATATATAACTATTATATTGTATTGTACGGTAATATTTTGCAACTCCGGTCATAGCTTCCGGGAATGCATCCAGACCATTGGCTCGTGCAAAACGCACTGTTGGAAGTCCGGTAGTTCCCCGGCCTTCCGACTGCGGGCGGTCTTGGTACTTGAAGGTTGCGTTGTCACTAATTGATATTTGTTGATAGGTCCAAGCTACGCTTTAAGCGTTATAGAAAGAAGAGACGAATAAGAGAGAACAATTTTGAAACAGAAGTGTTAGGTTAGAAAAGTTAGGGACTATACAATTTGTAAATAATTGCAAAACTATTGTTATATGTCGTATTGTTGAATTATTGGTTTGAATTTTTGTTTTCTACACAGCATTTTGAGATTGCAGTCAAACCAGCCACTTCTGACAGTACAAAAAAATAAGAAGCATTTTTAAGACGAAGTATGTATCTTTTGCTGCAATGATGACGGGACGGGGACGGGACGGGAAAACATCGTTAGCTCACAACTTTTCTCAAAAGTCTGCCAACGCTCACTATATGGTCCTTATTTTAAAAGAAGAAAGGTGTTAAGGGTTAATATAAAAATAATATACAAGTATCAAAACTACACAAACGTCGTATAAAGCGACAATATTGGCTATAAAACGGAAGCACGATATCTTACAAATTCTGCTAACTTCCGCCCGTGAAACCTTTTTAGGCAATTATCGGAAGTCCCAACTACCCTTTGAAATTCATCCCCGTCCACCCCGCACTTCATGGAACATGTCTGATGAAGTAAGCCTTCAATTTGTTTTTCACACTCGAATTGTTAAGCAATCTTTCTACGAAAAAGTCAATACACCTTCGGTACGAACTTTCTGTGAATCGTTGACTAATTTCTTTTTTAATCCATTAGGCGCTTGTTATTAAAACTTGCACAGAACGGTCATGCTGCACTACGTACATCCATATATTAACTATCAGAGCATATATTGCCCGCTATTTAAAACCTTCTAAAATATTGTGAAATAAAAATATTGCAAGAAAATAATATGTAACAGTACTTTCTTTTGTTTTATAAAATGTGTGATCTACGAGTAGATTCCGACAGTTACTGGACCTTTAAAATTGGGACATAATCAATTCAAAACCAACATTTCTTTGTGAGTGTTTAAAAATTCTATGAATTTTATTACGATTAAAATGGTTTTAATGTTGTTTACATTTGTTAAGAAATTTAATAATACTTATAGACAAAGATTCACATGTAGCTTTGCAGTTGTCAATTGCACTTTTAAGATCATTGCGGGAAATATACACGCTGTCTGTCTTTAAGTATACGCAATGGGGAAACTAATATTGATTACATAATGTATTTGCTAACAATGTACGACCCAATTATATTGCAAATACAGGACTACTATTTATACAGTAGGTACTGAACTGCAACTCATTTTAGGACCAAGGTTAAAAAGCCTTACTATCTCAGAAACGGGGTTTATATGTAAGTTGTTCATGTTTTGCATTTATTTATTTGAGTACACAAAAGGAGATTTAGGTATGTTGATATAATTAAAGTAATAAGACAGCTTGGCCGCGAGAACACATGTCTTCATTTTTTCGATATGTCAGATGATCCATGCCTTTTTGTAGGTGTAAACAGTTTAGCGTTTCAACCAATTGCAGGTCACCTGCAGCACGCATGCGCGAGGCGATGGCGGGAAACCCCACAACCGCCATTGCGGTCGATTCGTAGCAACTGTCACTTTTCGCGCTATTTTTACTTTTTTCCTGAATTTTTTCCCAACGCTAGGCTCTTTCCACTGTCCAGATGGTTGCTTTTTTATACAAAATCTCAGAGCATCGCCCAATTAGCTCCCAGATTGTGCAATTGGGTGCATAATTGGTGCGATGGGGGCATTTTTTAAATACTTTCGTGTGAATACCGTGACAGATGTAGGTCAATCTTAGACTTTGATTATGGATAAGGACTTTTCTCACGCAATTTTTTTCTACATCGTCTGTCAATTTCGAATTACTGAACGCGCATGATCTTGTCAATTAAAAAGTTTCCCATGCACCTTACATTCTGTAGGTACATATAAAAATAATTCAACAAATTGTTAATAAGGGCGTATTAATTAAAAAATATTGTGAAGTTAATAAAAATGCAAAAATCACATCCTTAAAATGGAAGAAAGTTGCATTTGATCCGGTTTCCGTTTTTAGTTTTTTTTTTCCATAACTAGATGCGGCGAGGACTTTGCTGCTCAAAGCTATTGGCAATGGTCAAGCCTATTGCCTATCGTAATCATCACGATACTCTGAACACATCAGCTAACACTGTGCCACAACGCTCCTTCCAATAGTTCAGTAGTACAATACTCACCTGCTAAGTTCCTAGAGTCTGTCTTAAAAGTTACAGTTGTTCATCTGATAGTAGTTTATACTCGCCCGCTAAGACTATATAAATACAGTGGTTAATATGGAATATCAAAATTTTATTATCGTTATACGTTACTGTTACGGAAGTAAAAAGCAAACAAGATAATATAGATAAGGAAAAATCATTACCATTATGGTATAAGGAACAGTTCTAGGCAGCTACTAGTGTTAGCGCGGCGATAGTGCTGACCCCACGCGGTACAAAATAAACGAGCGAGGCCAGCGAAGCGTGTGGCCCGAAGCCCCGGCGTCACCCACTGGCCTACTGCCGCGCTACGGTTACAGGGTAACGGGTTCAGTCCTTGTGTTAATAATGACCTCGCTTATTTTGAGGTAATTAGTTTCTTTCCCCATGAGACGTTGATTTTGGTGCCATTTAGTCAGGAATTAATTTTATATCTGTAGTGCAATAAAGTACTGTACGTCAATTTTTTCTGTCGATTTCATTTTCTGCATGTCTATGTATTTAAGTTTTTATTTTATTTTGAAAAAGGAAAGTTAGGTGAGCTAGTTCTTGCGCTTGTTTTGAGCTTGTGATGTGGTCTCTAAAAGAAATTTCGACTGTATTAGTAAGTTTAATCTTGTGTACTGCTACCGATAATGAAATAACTGCAGTCTGTATCCACTTGCACCCGAATGTTACATTCTAAATATTATTATTCTATATCATATTATATTTTGGACTAACAATGTAGGTATATTTTGTTTTAAACCTTCCAAATTATAAATATAAATCAAATCTATGTAATATAAATATAATATAATATAAAAATAAAATATTGTTTACGACTTCTAACTACTCTAATGACAAAACGTTTTAAGAATCATAAAATCGTAAATGTTTAATAAACCACAACGAGCAATATTAATGGGCAGATTAGCCACTAACGACTCGTACATGCGTTGTGTCCCGGAGGCTGTGGGAAACACGTGTTTTTGTGTTTCGAAAAGAAATTATTACGAGAACAAAGGGGAAGGAAGTTCCTTTGAAGCATCCGGTTGGTAAAGGCGGAGGTACACTAGGATTTTTTGATTCTGTTATAAAGGAATTTCTTTTATTATTTGCTTGCAACCCACGGAAACCAATCAATGAGTATATAAATTTATATAATCTACGTTTTATTATTGTTTCATTTATTATACTTTCATGTACTTACCTTTAAAACACAAATATTTTGATTTTGAAAAAATAAACACATAAGTTGGCGGTTTAAAAAATTGCTTGCAACATTACAACACAAACGCTTATATTAATGTTGGGTCTGCTCTTGTAGCTCCAAGTTATTACAATAAGTATATACATAAATAAATAAAATAAATGTATCTAGCAGTGAGTATACGGCCAGTGTTCGTGTCGCCCAGTGTGCGCTGGCCCTAACCACGTGTCGTACCTGTTTATAACGACGTCCTGTATCTAAATAATTCCCTGGATACGTTTATTATCCGGATCATTTCCACGAAGCTATTATCTAACAAAAGGATTTATTGTAACAACTTTCTATATTCTCATGATTTCATGAGTTTTTTTATTATCGGTATATTCTTCTAACTTTTACAGTTTTGTATCGCCTGTTTGTCAACTGATTTAATTTTTTTTTTCGGTCGGTAATGACGAACATTATTATCAATTAAAAAAAAACAATAATGACATGGTTGAATTTCAACCAGTGGGCCAATCTTATGTAGTAGGTATGATAAAATGTTTCGGTGATCCAAAATTTTTAATTTAAAATATTACTGGTGGTCTAAATTGAATGTTGCAAAAAGGCTTTTTCACGCGGCCACCCTAAATTAAAAATAAAGGCCATCAGGCTGTCAAATAAAAAACTTAAAAGGTCCATTTAGGCGCCAAAATAGCCACTAC
>DWQT01001604.1:0-16241 GCA_018244895.1 Myscelus amystis hages
TTAATGCATAAAATGAGTTTTATGTGGAAAATTCCGTATAAGTGTAAATAGCACAGACATTGATGTCTGACATTTATGTCAGAATTTGTGTCGTAGTCTGAACGTACCATTAGGGGCATCTAGAATTATCTATTTTAATTTTATTTGATATTCTATAATTGTCTTTTGTCTGGTTCGTGTCACAAATAAAGTTCAGGTCAACAATGTAAAATAACATTTCTTGTGAATATCTATCTTCCTTACGGTTTTACTCATAATGAATTAGTTAGTTTTAATGTCAATACAATTTTAGTGTAGAAAATAACAAACAATTCCGCGTGGTTGAACGCCATAAGCCGAAATGGTGCTGGTCATAGATAGGATACAGAGTAGGCTACCTAGTGCTACCTAGAGCTAGGGTAAAGAGTATGTAGTAGTGAGATACTTTATATAAACCAGTGAACGAAAACTGTGTTCAGAAATGTAAACTTCGGGTGAATTTTGATGTTTCCGTTTCGGTTGTGTGTGAGTGTGAAAATCTAATGCTTTTCGTTACCGAAGTCTCAGTGCCGTAACGTGATCTAAAAATAAGCCGTATAATATCGACCTTACGTTGTCTTGGGGGTGTATCTTATCATGAAAATATATACAGTTTGCGGATTGAAGAACATTCAAGGACAAATTAACATCTCGTTGTAATGCGATGCTGACACTGAACGATTTTTTACATTGTTGCCGCTTTTCAAAGCGACACATAAATGAATAATAAATAATCAATGACTGCATGACCCTTTTATTCATAAACTTCATTTTAGATGCACTACATCAGTCCACGTTGACACGAGCCACTGTCATCTGTCAATTTGTTACTTTTGAGTTGTTGCCGTTTAAATACGAGTTTATCGATAATAGAAATATTTTTAAATACATCCTTATTCACTCTGCAAGACACTTACCGCAAATAAGTTTGTATAGTTCAATTAATCGCTACTCTTAATTGTGCTAGTTCTATACACATGTCATTCGGTAGTAAAATATGTAGTTGGTTAATTCTTGCTTTACATTGTACCACGTCTTATTTTATGTATTCAAAACTCTGCTCATGTCTGATATGCAAAAAGTACCTACTTTTATTAATTACTATACTCGTTCATTTGTGTGAGAGCTGGGTGCGAACGTGTCAATTGATAGCCAAGGCTTAGAAAAATTTTGTTTGCGATGACAATATTTAGAAACGAAATGAAGATGTTCAGCCTTTTATTGCGAAGATCTTAAAATAACCGTAATAATTAATAATGCGAACGTTAGGAATTCTTTCTTCCCCTTAGACGAATTCCTATCAATCGGTTTAATGCAAGCAAAGCCAGGGACCCAAAAGGAAGCGAGCGCACAAGCCAATGTCTAATATTTTCATATCGTACAGATGTGGGCGGATGCGAGGGGTCTGCCTCAATTTTAATTTTAAATGTTGAAAGACACCAGGTATTTTTATTATCCGTAAAACTTCTTTGTACCTACTTATTACTTTTTTTTATTTGGGGATGTGTCTAGTTACGTCGTATTGGCATTTGTGTAGTTTCGAATTACGTCACCCACTATAGTGGGTGTACCCACTAAATTTACTACGCAATTATGTTAGCTATGTATACAAAAATATACACAATAAATTTAATACGCAATTATGTTAGCTATGTATACATAATTGCATAGTAAATTTATATTATTAAATTGCATTTTTCCGTGTAGGCGTTTATACTTCCTTGTAACAATTACAAAAGTCGTATTTTTTTGAAATTTTTGCTATATTACTAAAATTTTCTTAATCAAACTTAGCCGTAGACGGCATTAGAAAAATTGGGATTTATTAGCAAATCCAAACAAGGATTAATGGCTATGTCATTACCACGTACCGTGTGATTCCGACACATTTCTCAGCTTTTCATTTAATGTTTAAAGCCGTTATGTTTCGTTTCGACATGGTCTTGTAACTCAATTTTGCAGCTGCCTGTAGTGTGATATATTCATGTGAGTGATGCAGATTTGATAATGCAAATAATATTGCAGCGCTCCTCCCGTCCACCAACGTCCGATTATTCAGGACACCGTCGATTATACACGATCGCCGACATCGTGTATATCTGAAAACCAATTCACGAATAATAATGCGACGAAAACTAGCAAACACGTCATTGCATGAATGTTATTCGAAAGTCGTCTGTGACGTTCTACAAAAAGTTTTTGTAAAATATTCGGCATGAAAACTAGGATGCAGTAAATCTGTTACATGTACCAAGGGTTGGTTAGCTTTTTTTATCTTATATATAAAATTCTCGTGTCACAATGTTCGTTCCCGTAATCCTCCGAAACGGCCTGACCGATTCTCATGAAATTTTGTAATCATATTGAGTAGGTCTGAGAATCGGCCAACATCTTTTTTTCATACCCCTAAGTGATAAGGGTTGTTCACCCCTAACATTTTTATTTTTTGACGAAATTTTTCATTTTTATTTTTTCGTAATTCGGCATTAAAAAATACACGCAACCCAACATTTTTACCCTTCTACGACCATCCCCTATTTTTTAATAGCGATATTCTTCCCGCCGGGAGTCTACCGGTGTCACTTCTCACTTCGTAAACAGCAAAGGGTAGAGATGAAAATGTCTAGAAATAATTTTTTGGCAAAGCGACGTTAAAAAAGCTAAAAAGCTACAGCTAAAAAAATCTTATTACGGCAGTGTTATAATTAAATTTAGAATTAATAAAGCTGTATGCCTCTTTGTCTTTATTTACATACATACATGATCCTCTTCAATCATCACGCGGGATGAGAGCGAGTTTTTGTAAAAAACAAAAATATTGCATCAGGTTCCTAACGAAGGTCGCGGCACTGAGTGTTAAATATCTGTAACCTTACAGACCTGTCGTACAAATTGTATACAGACTTAAAATCATTTTAGTGTTGCTTTTTCTTCTAAACAGCCGTATACTCGTACTCGATATGGTGATCGATCATATCATATTATTATAATTGCAACGCGCTTCGTTTGTTACCAGGTGACAGTGAAGGCACTGTACGATTATCGCGCCAGACAGGAGGACGAGCTATCGTTCTGCAAACACGCGATCATCACCAACGTGGACAAGCCGGACGAGGGCTGGTGGCGCGGCGACTACGGCGGCAAGCGGCATCACTGGTTCCCCGCTAACTACGTGCAGGAAATTGAAGTGCCGCATTTACCCGGCATCGCGGTACGTACCTACACTTTTAATTATACCTATCACATAAGTCATTAACCGACTTCCAAAAAGGAGGAGGTTCTCAATTCGGCCGGCTCGTATTCATTCAAGTGATTACAAAATAATTATTTGTTTAAGCCTTACCACCGACTTCAAATCTATTAGTAAATGGCACTTATAAATAATAGGTAGTATATAATTAATATTAAATTTTTATTAGTTTTTTACTTTTTAGTGTCGAAGTCGGTTTTTAATAACGTTGTTATTTTGATTTACAGCTTTCAATCGTATTAATATTCATGAATACGTGAAGGCGTTTAGATTGAACACGATTACAACTTTTTCATCATTTTATAATACTCGTTTTAAACATGCGCAGACGTTGTTCGAAAATTAACATCAATTGTCATTTTTATTTCACTCAATCATATTTATTCGTTGCAGAACTGTTTGGAAAACGAAACCGCCGCTTTGGGTTCCTTGCAAAAGGGAGTAGTGGACGTGCTGGGCGCGATTGTTGAATTGGTCGTCGGCGAAGAGAGCGGCTCGCCCCGGTGGCTCGTTCGCATCCAGAGCCCGTCTATGTGCGCACCCTTCGACATGGCAGCACCGACGCGCGAGGACGCCCTGGAGTGGCTCTCGGCCATCAAGGAGGCCGCCCACAGCGCCAGCGCCAGGTCCCTTCAACACAGGAAAATGGAACGCACCTGGCGCATCGCCAAGGAAATGTCCGATCTCATCGTCTACTGCCGCTCGGTCGCCTTCAACCAGGAGCGCCTGCGGAACAAGGGGTTCATATTCAGCGAAATGTCTTCGTTCCCCGAAACGAAAGCGGAACGGCTCATGTGCCAGCAGGAGACCTCGTTCTTCATGAAGTACCACGACGTCCAGCTCAGCCGCATCTATCCGAAGGGGCAGCGGATCGACTCGTCCAACTACAACCCGGTGCCGTTCTGGAACGCCGGCTCGCAGATGGTCGCGCTGAACTATCAGACGCCCGACAAGTCGATGCAGATCAACATGGGCAAGTTTAAGGAGAACGGCGGTTGCGGTTTCATTTTGAAACCGGAGTTTATGTTCGACGACGGCTACAATCCGTACGACCGGCGCACCGTGGAGCGCAGGGCGCGGCCCGCGACCGTGATGCTGCGCGTGATTGGCGCACGCCACCTGTGCAAGTCGGGCCGCGGGACCGCCAGCCCCTTCGTGGAGGTGGAGATCGTTGGCGCGGAGTACGACAGCGGCGTCAAGTTAGTCACCAAGACCGTTGGTGAGTTTCACTAATTTGAAATATAGCTTGCTGAGCGACAATTGCATATTTATCTTTCGTTATGTATAATCGTCGATTAAATAGAAAAATGACATATTTCAAATTTTTTTGGAAAATGTGATTTTTACATAAAACGAGTCTACTATCAACATTCTTATGTTTTATGTAATAATCTTATGTTCCAAAAAAAATTTAAATATGTCATTTTTCTATTTAGTCGACGATTATGTATACTGGCTGTTATCCGTGGCATCGCTCGCGAAGTCAAAAATGATAATTTTGTTTGCACGTCTTAAGGTTATTGCGCTGGTGACGACATCTATCACGCTTATTTGGCTAAAACTCGTTTTCCCATGGTACTGAGATATTTTGCCGCTAAAAAGTAGCCTACGACAGACTCTCTAGCCCTTCAACTATTCCCATACCAAAAATCCCATAATCGGTTGAACCCATTTGACGTGAAAGAAGAACAAACCAAAAAACACGCTTTCGTATTTATAATATTAGTATGGATTGTTATACATTTTCTTAGTTTTAATTGCACTAGTCCAATGTTTAAAGTAGTGTCTTGTTTTAATTGTCAAATTTCAGTCGACAACGGCATAAATCCGATATGGAACGACATATGCGAGTTTGAGGTGGCGAATCCCGATCTGGCCCTGATCAGATTCTTGGTGCAAGACGAGGATATGTTCGGAGACCCCAACTTCATCGGGCAGGCCACGTACCCTTTCAAATGTCTCCGTACAGGGTACCGCAGCGTGATCCTCACAAACGGCTTCTCCGAGGAGTTGGAACTGTCGTCGTTGCTCGTGCACTTGTCGCTCATGCATAACTAAACGGTTATGTGCACAAGCGTATAATGATCTATTTCAAATAGACATTACGTGGACTGATAGTAGTCACCTTATATGATGAGCTGAATTTTTTTTTCACATATGTTTTTTTACTTTTATTGCGTAGTATTTAAGTATACTTATATTATTTTTACTTTTACATTAGTAATTATTTTACACCAATATTCGTGCTGAAGTAACTTTGGTGCTTGCTCCTTAAACGGTATGACGCAATTTTTATCGAGCAGAGATATTTAAATGCAAACGATTGGCGAATTTGTTTATTGTTCAAATATTATTACGACTTTAGTTCCTGTATCTGTAGGATATTTTGGCAGCACATGATTAATTACTATCTTAGTTTAAATGCCATTTTACTGTTAATCACGTTATTGTCCTATAGCTGGCTAATAGCAGTCTGTTCTACTGTTAATCACGTTAATCATTTTACTGTTACTGTTAATCACGTCATTGTCCTATAGCTCGCTAATAGCAGTCTGTTCTATGATCTCTTCACATCCACACAAGGATTACGTTTAGCATAATATACAAGTTGTATTTAGTTTTACACCATTTAACTATACACACCTGTATTATACTTCATGAATTTTCAACTCTATCTATGTGCCTTCACTATAATACATGGTTAAGAACTTTTACAAATAGTTTAGTAACTTTTAGACATCGTAAGTCTTATAATACAAAGATTAATAGATCGTATTATATTACATAATTGATATTTACATCACTTCATGCCTAAGATAAAACGTCACAATTTAGTATAATTATTATAAACATGATATTAGATTAAATCTGCAACATTGAGGCGCTTATAGCGTTGTAAAAGAAGTATTTGGTGCATTTCAAGTATCTTCTTAAATGCGGAAAAAAGAATTTCAATTTCAATATAATTGGCCAAGCGCCTCTTAGGTTAGCTCTATGAATGTTGTAAATGGCAAATATTTTTGATTTTCTTTTTGCCAAAAACATATTTGTTATTGTATACAATTGCTGTTGAAAACAAATACTAAATTGCTATGTTTAATAAATGATGATCGTGTTGAATATTTGAAATGTTATGAGACAAGTTTGGATGATATTAAAGCCAACATGTTTCATAAATAATCCACTTGGAAACAGTAATTTTCACATCCACTTTCTTATTGCTATTTTCATATCTATTTTGTTAAGAGTTAAGAAATAGTGAATTACTTGTTCGATCACTGCAACAACCATACTTTTCACATGATGAGTTACGCAAAAGCTATCGGATGAATTTATCCATACGTTATTGAAATTGTTATATATACCTATCTAATTAGGTAGTTTATACATTACACTTCTGAAATAAATATAATCTCATTGGCGAAAATTAGGTTACATAATAACTGTTAAAATCTTTCTGTATTTTTAAATTCTCAATGTGTAGATTCAATTCATTATAAATAAAACCTGGATGTACTAGTGATAATTACGTTCAAAAAATTATATTACCCATTCTCGAATACATTGTAGGTACTCCTTAGATATAATAGAAGCGAGTGATATGTATACTCCATAGCAATTAGTCATAGTAAATGTACTTGTAATGTTACTTGTAATATTGTATGTTTGATCAATGTAATCCTAATGTTTCTGTCTAAATTTACATCACAAAGTGTTTCGGTTAATGTTAAGTTTTATAATAGTACTTGTATTATGACTTTGCATTTATAAATTATGTTATAGTTACATTAAGTACATGACTAGTTCTTGTATGAATGAACACCGTCTGTCTAGATCCATTTTTATCCTAAATTACAGTTGAACAATTCTTGATAAAATCAACTGATCACTTGTTTTTCCAATAAAGCGAAATATCTGTCTTCGGATTTGAGACGACCTCGTGATTATATGAATAGAACGTTAATTTCGATTCACGTCACAGGATATCACGGCGGGATATCGGTGAATAGACGGATCACTTTATTTAGCTCGTATGACAGGTATAGTGATCGTCAAAAGTTATTAGGTAGCTTCAACTAATACAGATATTTTTTTTATTAGGCCGGCATACTAGTCACCGGTAAAATGCGAATGTATGTATTCAATAGAATAGCATAATTTTATTATAAAACATTTACTTCATGTATTCTAATATATCCTCGATATAATGATATCGTAACGTTCGTAAAATCTCATTTTCGAGAATATCACAATATCCGTAACCACTGTTCGTTTCGACAGTACCTCTTGGAGGATAAATATATCGTCAGAGAAACGCGTAGATACAGCGAGCCTCCCCGTAGAATTATCGGGGAGGTAGTTAGTTATCTTTCGTCCTTTATTTAATGTCAACGTACACCCACATTATTATAAAGGTAATTTTGTTATTGATATTCCTTCGGCCGACTATATAAACGGCGCCGGCAATACAGACAGCGCGAGTCTTCACCAATATCGGTACCCAGTAACAAGTCTACCTGAAAGCGATCTATTGGTTGAGTTGTCTGAAGTTATTGAATTTTGGACTACTAACTGTGAGTTATTTATAGAGAATTAATACTTGAAATTTGTCAAATCATACGAAATCACTCTTTGTTGTTACATCATGTAATTATTTTTTTTATTTTTAAATTGTTCTTTTGCGATACACATGTATTTTTTCATGGCTTTACAATGTAACAGCTAAAATTTTGACCCCATATTATATTGAATGATTGGAAGTAAAATAACTGTGTCGAGTGAATAATTAATCAACCTTAGGTATGTTGACCTGCTCGTATGTACCGAATTATATAGCACTGGTTTGGTTTAAATCAAACCGTGATTTATCATTATTATAAATAAAATATAATAAAGAAAAAAAATTATTTGATAAAATCAAAGTGAGTGGCGCAGTAAAATTAATAAATTTAAACCAGTATAAAACCTGTTCCTATATATATATATAAACTTTTAAACCGATGTAATCAGAAGAGAGAATATCTTCTCAATTCGGTTGTGTTTTATTCATTTGTTTACTTGTTACGTCAAAACTACGTCATTTATTAACCGATCTAAAATAGTATGTTACACACTGCCCTTGCAGTAAAATAAGAAGAAATGTCTCGGATAGCATGTAATTGTCGACGGAGGCGAAGCCGAGGTTGACTAATATTTGATCTAAACTTTTCTTTTTGATTTCTTCTTTCTGTTTGATCCGATTAAAATTGGCAGGAATAAAGTAACTGTAAAAATTTGGGGGTGACATTTTGTATTGGACTTTTTTTTTATAAAGAATAATTACATAGTTTGAAATACATGTTTGAAACATAAATTTCCTCTTCTTTTTTTGTTAATATTCATTGGGACATCTTATACAGTCAATCATACAAACTACAGTACTATCATTACACTCATCAAATTATGTAAAAATTATGCATTTATTACAATCTCAGCAATATTATAGCTGGTGGTTAGTAAGATTTTTAAAATAAGCAAATTATTGAAGTTATTTTACTTAAATGAAATTTCTTCCTGTTATCATGTTTGTTATCGATTTTCACATGACATGTTGTTGAAAATTCTTTTAGATTGTATATTTGATAATTGTAAAAATATTAATATCAGGTTATTCTGCTGTAAAGAGCTATCCAAGAACGTTTTTCTCGAAGCATATAATCTTAATGAAACATTGTTTAAAGTTAAATATAACGTTAATATTACCATTTTAGCAACATATTTCCAATATTGAATATTGTCATATAAACATTGTCGATACACAATCTAATGTAATCAAACTTTTAACTGTTAAAATAATAAATAAATGAGTATATGTGTTTTTTTTCTCTTTCTATTAAAACAAGTTTATTGTTGCGACCATCACAACAGAAAATCAATGTATAAACATTTCGACTAAGATTATTGATTAAAACCACGAATATATATATTATTGGGACTATTAAATATGTAGTCCGTACCTTTGGTCCAAGTTCATAGATTTTTGCTTCATCATTCAACCCTTTTAGTTATTTTTTTATATATTCATGTTTCTGGTAGGGTTTATCTTTTCAAATATAAATACAGAATCTCTATAGAATAATTGAAGTTTATTTTTCTTAAAAAAAAGTGTTGCTTATGTTTATGTTATAAGGCATCTTTTACGTCAATTACATCAACCTATAGGTAACATAAAAAGGACGTGTGTGCTTTAAAAATGCCCATTTACCGATAAAAACACAACTTATTATTAGTAAGTCACATCACTATAAAACATTTCAATTTCAGTTTGAATTGCCGCCTGAATTTTGTGACATAAAAAACTGTTTTTTTTTTCAATTGACAGTTCATGTTAAGTTTCAATAACTACAATCATCAAGAACTTCTTTATTGGGAGCTGAAAAACTTAAATAAGACGATATCATTTTACCGAAGAGCACGAGTCAGACGTAATCTAGGTTAGAGACGGAATAGACAGAAATACTTTATTTTTACAAATAACACTCGTACAAAAATATACACACCGCCAATGTTTTTAAATTATTTTACAACTTCGTTCGTTTGACTATGTATGAGTAATTGTCACTAAACATAATTAGATAAATTATACTTATTCAGATTTAAAAGATCTAGGTGAATTATTATGATTGAAATAATTAACACAAAAATACAATTGTTACTTAATTTTTTAACAGTCCTTGATGAAATTATTTATCTTAAGAGAATTGTTGACATATTATGACACTACAAATTTGACAGCGCCTTGTTTTATCTGTGATAAATCACAAATCTCTGTCACGAGAAGTTACAAAGTTTATCAACTGGAGAGCTATATTTTCAATAAGACATCGATTTTTCTTATGTGTTTAACTTATAGTCACTATAATTATACGAGCTACATCTAAAAATTGCGTAGAACCCTTTTAATATATATGAACATTAATAAAATGCTCCATGTTCCGTTTAGAAAATTTCAATGGCCGTGTCGCTTTGGTGTTAATAGCAAGTGTTGGCTTATATCAGAGGAATAAATTGATATGTTGCGATATAAGAATGTAATAATGGACAACTTCCAATGGAAGAAATGGTTTATGATAGCCGTAATTACTGTTTATCGGAAGCTGGACCCCGTTGAAGGTGAGTTTTCTAAATAGCGTTCGATTATTATAGGTACATAATTCTTTCAACTCCACTCATTTCTATCTATATAAATTATGCTTGAGTTGATAGGCCTACAAAGTTCATATTCTAATAGTCATCAGTCGTATCCATATTGTTTATCAGTGACAAACAAGTCTGTTATAACCTAGGTTAATACACAACTGCTATTTGAAGGCTTCGTTACCGCGAATTCGAAAAAGCAAATATTGCTTCCAACTATGAATATTTCTGCTGTTCATTAAATCAATTTTAAACTTATTTAACAGTTTGCAGTTAACTATTGTAAATAGACAATTATTTGGAAGTATTGTCTAAATATGTAAGATAAGATACAGAAAATGTTTCGCATTGTTGTGTTTTTATTATTTTATGATTAATTTAGTATTATCAACAATTATTAAAATCTTATGCTGTGTAAATATGGTATTCTGGTGTAGAAGTATCATTATATACCTAAACAACAGCAGTATAATTCTTATCACAATGGTTGTGTTATCACAGGAGAATGTAGCACTCTTACTTATTCACCGAAGTTGACAGGGTCATGTCCTGAGATCACTTGAAATAATAACAATGTTGCCGTTTTTGTTTATAAGCTATTTCACAACTAATTTGGTAACATTGCCCCCGAAAGTGTAGGGAAAAATTTCTACTAGATATGAGAAATTAATTTTACTCAAGGTTAAACGTAGACATCTGCAATTAAGGACTAACTGACTATATACATTAATAGCATGCGTACATACATATTTAAAAAAAAAGCCACTTTTTATTTGTGAGTGTGTAAATTTCCATTAGTGTATTGGAGTATTAACAATGAAAGTATATATTCATCAGTATAAGTTAGATATATCTGATTATACATATAATGTGGTGCAATGTGTGTGGTATTTATTTCTGCTAGATAAGGGTAATGTGTATTCAAGTGAACATGGCTGAGGTTTAAGGTTTGCTTGTAGTATGTAATGTTGGTGCATCTATCGGTCTATCTTTGACTTGATTCTTGGTTGGATCTGAATCTGTATCATTCTTAGGAAACAACCTTTCAGACCGCTAAAATTTCACATCAGTCAGAAAGTTTTCTCATGTATGTAAGGGATCATATGTAAGTAGCATTAACATTAGGTATTACATATCTTACATATCAATTGCAAAGATTTTTGAAGTATTTATGTGCATGTAATATTATATAATTATATTAATGTCTATTAGATTTGCATAGGGAAGTTCTATATTTTATGTTTTTTAATTACATGAGTGTTTCCATTGAATAATTTAAAAGCTTCACTTTTAATTGCAGGACTAAAGTGTTATTGTAACAGTGTGAGCTCAAGTTGTCCTAATGCTACCTGTGAGACTGACGGCTTTTGCTTAGCTTCAACGGTCATAGACAATGGCATTCAAAAATACACCTACCAGTGAGTATAACTCTTGCAATATCCAGTATTTATTTACAGAACAGAGAAATACATGCTACACACATTATAAAACTTTAATAATACACATGTGATATGCTGTACCTTCTACAAATACACGAGGGAGTAATGGATATCTTTTTGTGTTTCCACACATCATTTACATTATTGTGATTGATATTTTTATTGTCCATTATTATTCGTTTCATTATAGTTTGTATAATGTACAGTGTCAGCAATATTGTTGGGGTTATCAAAGGTACATATGTTTATAAGTGACCTTATTGAATATTCTATAATGAATTATACTGTGAAAGTTACAATTGGCAAGTATTCAACACAAATCTACCAACAATAATTTTGACTGTATAGTTTTTAACCAATTTTGTCAAATTATTGACTTGTATAGTGAGGTGGCCTTAAGCTGTTTGCAAAAGACCGATTTTCCTCCCGAATATCCAATGAAATGCAGAGATCCACGAAGTTATTGCTGTTTAAAAGATTTTTGCAATTCTGATGAGATATACCGAGCAAAAATCTATCAATCCTCAAGCAAGGGTAAGATGTTCTACGCACTTGTGGGCGTGTGATATCTTCTTTGACAATGCCAATTTTGAGTTTGTTTGATGTATCATTAGAATCATAATTGTCTTGCCATTTATTACATATAAGTTTTGTGTTGAGATGCCAATATTCTAACAATATCGCTTCTGATTAGTGATTTGAATATGTACCCACTAAGCGAGACAATCGAGTCGGCCTGTTGGTCACATAATTAGTATGTTTTGAATGATGTGCCATAATCTTAACAAACACTTTTTTCCGAGTGTGCATTGGTTTTGCTTAACATACTAAACGTAATGTATGGTGGTTCCACTTGCGGCGCAGCTGTATCGAGCTTCAATCACTGATACCCATCGAGCACCCCTTCAAGTGCTCCACGACAAGAACTAGAAATGAGTCCGTGATGATAGGATGTTGTAAGTCACACGATATGTGCAATCGAGAACTGCAGTTGGTGATACACACGAAGCCGCCAGGTAGGAGAGACGTGGAGGTAGTGCCATCGATGTGCCGCTAACTACTGCACACCAGCTTGTTGCCACCTGATGCCCAATAATATCACTACCCGGCGACGACTCCGCTAGAGCTTGGTACTTGGCGCGAGACTGCATGGCTAATTGATTATAATTTTTCTTTTTACCTTTTGTTCTAATATTACTAAGATTTCTTCTCCTGTTCACCGGCGTTGATCACCGTTTATCGCGACAATATTATACCTTGTTCACTAAAGTGTACTCGTTTGTGGTGTAGATGTTTTCACAAGGTGTCAATATTTCCACCTGGGGATATACCTATATGGTGCCGCGAGCCAGAAAACCCTCAACGTATGGTTTGCTGTTCGAACGCGGACTTCTGTAATCAGGCCTACTTTACAGGTATAAATATATAATTCACGGGGAATGTATCGTCAGAGCGTCAATTTGGGCAGCTTTTATTGTGATGTTTTCGTCAAGCATATAGTGTCGTCCTATCTCGCTCAACATACTCAAAATTTTCATCAAGGCCGTTATCATATGAGTGATACGAAATATATGAAAGTGCATGGGAATGAGACTGAACTCCTACATATTTTATCGGTACTTATGCTGTCGTTGCTGAAAATGAAAGTCCGATTTATTATAACATTAAATATTTTCAAAATTAGCAGTAGAATATAACGAGTATTAAAAGTGACTGAAAATATATAAATGAACAATATCTGCAAGCCAGTCCTTCGCCATTCTAATGACAGGAGTTTGAGAGATGCCGAGAAAAAAGGGAATTTCAGCATCATTTGGCGATTTTTTTAAACCATTATATTGTATAGGTTTGAATCATTATATTAATATCATTCTACAAATGGGGACCGATAACAACGTAAGTGATCATAAGCCGGTTTTTCTTTTTATTTGAGCATGCCGTACTTTCTTACTCTAATAGCATTACATCGGTAAAATTACTAATTTCTTTCATGTATGATTTTAACTAATACATCATGTTGCAATTATGGAATTTACAGATTACATGGGATCTTAGGATTATAGGCATTTATCGAATAGTATCGATACTTATTCGACTCACCTTAATTGATTTTTGGAGTGGTTGTATGTAAATACATTTTCGGTTAGGGGTCGTCCATTAATCACATGAGGCTCGAGGGGGGGGGGGGTCTGGCGAAAATTACGAAATATCACCAAGGGGGGTTAAAAATTGCTAAAAAAACATAACGTGATTAATGGACGGCCCCTTAGCTTATTGCACCTAGAGATAAGGTATGTTATCATTGAAATAAAAAAAAATGTATTTACAAACCGGGTTAATTGTTCTACTAAATAATTTAATCGATATCTTTACGCGATTGTTGTGGTTTTGTGCATGTCTTCGCATTTTGTGTACGTGTATATAAAATCACTCGCTGTTCAGACTGAATTGTTGAGATAGGTGGATTAAAACGCTCAAAATCTCCGACTACCTCAACAATTCAGCCTGAACCCTCGCTTTGTAATCGATGTTACAGTAGTCTACATTCTCTTGAGTCTAATTATACTAGACATAATTAATGTATTTAATCGTGAATATAAATATTATGTGTCAATTTTTTATTATTTCTTTATCAAATGTACGAATATCACAAGAGTTACCTAGTATCGAAGTTCTGTAAACATGAAAAATGTTTAGTGTTACAATTACAAATGTGTGGTCTAAAGCTTGATTTACATGAGTAACAATACAGCTATAAAAATATGTACTTAACACCGCGGCCGATCGAGTATGTGTGATACCGACCAGCATCGGCCAGCGTGTTCAAGTAAACTATACATTACATCGATCTGCAGTTGCTTGACGAAAAAAGCCTTAATATAGGGCATAATACGTCACGCTAATCATATCGCGAGTGTTTGCGAAGCGACAGATAAGCTTGCTGTGCTTTGGGCAGATGTTGCGTCGCGGTTTCGAGTGTGTCCACCCGTATACCTCCGAGTGTATATTTTTAGAATCGTCCGGGAGGTGAATATTTAAGTTCAGGGTCACTTTTAGGTACCGCTGTTGTTTTAGTTGTCCTTTCACAAATGCACCTCGTGCTGTTGCGCATTATTTTACCATTGATTGCCCTTCAAGATATTATTCTTCGCCCGCGGCTACTGGTGTATTTCACAAACAAGGTTATAACAGCATTAAATATTTATCCGAATGTGAAGTAGTCCGAAATTTAAATTCGCGACGTTCATGTACTGCGCGGCATATTTTCTATGCAAATTATTTATTTATTCTGTGTATATTGGTGTGGCAATGTTTTTTGCAGATTGTGCGTCAAAGATTTAAATATCCAATCGGAGCTTTTATAATGCAAAACGCTTGCTTATTATATATTAATAAACAATGCATTTTTTTAACATTACATCATCATGATTGGGAAGGGGTGGGGGACAGAAACTAACGGGGTGGACAGAGAGCATTGAGGGCCAAATATTGTACGAGTTCTATCTCTATCCTTACAAAACTGACTTGCTTCTTCCACATGTATACATCTTTTGATATAATGTACATCATATGTACATGTATGAAGTTAAATTTTGATTAAAACTGATACAAGTTAGAGGCCACACATTGAAGCATCTTTAATAGTATGCAGAACTTTTACAGTTTAAATACTATATAAAGAATATGTAGGTATAGCGTTTATGTTTCGTATTGTATTTCAATTTGTATCAAATGATTATAATAAGATTTTGCGAAACTTTCGTTCCGTGACGTTAATTTGAAATGGGACCAGATTTTAATTAATGACATTTCGAACTCAAGAAACAAATCCGTCAGCGACTGCGTGGCAAGTGGTGCCGTGGATTATGGGTCTGATGGTGCTGGGGATATGCGCGGCGATGAGCTTCTGGTGGGCGAAGCGCGTGCGCAAGCTGCCCGAGCGGCCGCTGTTCCCCAACGAGGACTCCGTCTGCGAGACCAGGAACCCCATGCTCGCCACCACCACCATACGGGACATGATCGAGCTGACCACGTCCGGCTCGGGCTCCGGTGAGCGCGACACCTTATTCATTGCACTAGAAACCGTTACTTTCACTGTAGACGCCTCGCTGGCAATCTCTGAACTATATAATCTGCACAACTTGCTGTTTATTACCGAATCACAAAAACATGAGCCGTCACGGGACGCCTGGCAGATGTGAAACATCATGGTCGTACAAGTAATAAACATAAAACACGGTATCATTACAGGAACTAATTGTAGTCCAATGAACAAAAATTAACTATTACGAATTTATTACAGAAAATGGTGACATTATTTAATAAACATTTATTTATATTCAATACAAAAATTCGAT